>PVIH01013212.1:0-18565 GCA_004025045.1 Sigmodon hispidus
CTTCTTCTTCTTCATGAGAGATATTGATAATGTATAAAGAAAATGACTACAATAGTTTTCTTCCCCCCAGGTATTTGTAGCCTAAAAATTGCTCTACTCTAGATATTTCTACTTGTCTAAACCTGTCTCATTTACTCAGCTCTTCTGTCTATCTGTTTGTAATGATCTCACTTCCTTGTTCAATTGCATGACTTCATTACACTAAGGTTCAGAGGTATTAGAATTTCACCACTGTCAGTATGTTTGTCTTTGGTTCTTTAGTTTGGGCATGCAAATAGCTTCATCCTTTGAACCATGCTGGACATAGCATCAACTTAGCATTCATTGGTAAATTATTCTTTTTACTCTTGTTTTAAATAAAATATAATTATATTATTTGAATTACATATAATTACTCTATGTTGCTCCTCCAACTCCTTACATATAGCATCACTTACATTTTTCTCAGATTAATTTACTCTTTTCTTTTAGTTTTTAAACAGGCACATACATGTGTATGTATACACACACACATACACACATGCATCCATTTCTAAATGTATAAATATTACCTACTCAGTATGTATGTGTATGTTATGGGTATGTATGTAATTTCATGGCTAATCATTTGGTATTAGATTGCCAATTAAGGGAACCCACTCGCAGAGAAATTTATTTCTCCTGCTCTCAGTATGCATTAGTTGCTTATTGTTTAGAACAGAGGAGCTTTGATATTTCCCACTTACATGCTACTGTGTCTATTGGTGAATTCCTCATGTCTTCTTTAGAGAAACATGTCGTTAAGAGTGCATGGTAAATAATCCTTGTCAGTTTTAGAAGGAACAATCTACAGTCTAATATAAAACTCTTGATCCTCTGGCTTTTACACTCATTCTGACAGGTTTATAATGGTAAGATATTCATAAGCTTTACAATACTAAGATATCTGCTCTATTTAGCTATACCACTTATTACAGCTGATATTTTTTATAAAATTGGTTTATTTCAAAAATTATATACTTTAATTTTGGGTTTTGTCTAAAGTATGCTTATAGTGTTTATGTTCATTTGCTTTGGAGTGCTGTAAAATTAGCAGTTGGTTTAAATTTTTATTGGATTTAGGTTTGATATTTGGGAAAAGAATATTTTATGGATATTGTATTATTATATTTTATCTTAAAATTTTCCTACTTATTTAACTTGTATGCACAATTAATTTAGATTTTGAAAACAATTCAATGTCCTAGGTTTTTCTGGTAATTTCATTTACTAATAATTTTGTAGATATTCCACATTTTTATCCATTTAATGGATAGATCAGATAAGTGCTGAAAAATCAGAGAGACAGAGGAGTCAGCCACCAGCCTACTCAATCCCTAGGCCAAAAAAAGACGGAGCTCTTCTCCCCTCCTGTCTTATATTCCTTTCCCCACCCAGCTATATCACGTTCTGTCTCAATCTTTGTGCTGAGTTTAGTGTAAGTGCCTCCCAAATACAGGAAGTAAAGGCATGAGATCCAAGTGCTGAGATTAAAAGTGCATTCTGCCACTACCAGGCTTCTATGGCTAACTATTATCTGGGTTTGCCCCTGATCTTTAGGCAGCTTTATTTATTAGTGCACATACAAAACATCATCACATACAGGAATCAAAATAATTTTCCAAAGAATAAATTACCAAAGATTAAATATTATGCCTCATAATACAAATAATTTTTACTGTACAATTACTAAATTAAAGAGATTCCTTTTTATAGATCGGTTTATTAAGTCTTAGTTTTATGGAAGTATTTTTATGAGTGTGGGTCTTACAGTTTTCACATTTCAGTTATTATAACAGATTCCTTTTACTAACCAAACTTGTAGAGGAAAGAAAAATTCAAAGAAACACACAAAGAAGTAGAAGTTATGTATTTTTAAAGTAAACATATAAACTTGTCTCATGTACATTGAATGTGCAAGTAAAGATCAATTTATATTTAATGAGCTATATAATTTATCTAAATAATTTAGATAAGTAATGCAAGCAATTTTCATTTTCTTAGATAAACATAATAAACAAATGCTTGAAATAAATAGCCTCTTCTTCTTACAGTGTGACTTCTACATACCTAGAATATATTTTTACAATCAATATTTATATATTCTAAGTACAAGAGGTAAAAGATGTATGATCTATTTGAAATGAGAAATACATAACTAATAAAACCCATCACATAGCCATTTTTTTTCCATTTCCCGCAAAGATAAAACACAGTGTGTGGAAATCAGTTTCTCTTCCAAGACACAAACATTTACTGCACTTAATTTGCATAAAAACAAAAAAGTTCAATAAATTCATTATATGAATAAAAGATAAAAAGCATAAACATGTATAGGTGAAACATATATAATGTAAAACCTTGTTCTGCTGTAGTAGCCCATCTTTCTTATCCCAATAAATGTACACCAGAGACAGGTGGAATCTGTTTTTTTGAGAACAGCCTGAATACATAACAAGTTTCATATTATCTGATGCTACACAGTGAAACATTGTCTCAACCAATACATAAAAATATAAATATATAAACATATAAGCCTCAATTGTATTTTTGTAAATTAAAATTTAGGAAAATTAGTTTTAGAAAACCCAGAAGTAAATAATAAGACAAAAAAAACAATAGAGTTAATTTTCTTTAGTTTTTTTGAAACAAAGATAGGCTTCTTTTAATTAACAATAATTGAGAGTGTAGTTAATCTAGAAATCAAATTTGCTATAGCTTATTTCCTAAGTTCTACATTTGCAGAGATCATTTTATATATTATTGAATAGTAAAGATATAGAAATACAACAGTACTTTATTTTATATCTTTCATATGATGTTGTCATTTAAAACCAGTAATGGCATTGTAGAATCAATATTTTCTGATGCTTTTTCAATCAGTTTCATGTTCAATTACAGGTGAACCAAAACTTAAGGACAAGTGCCATGGTTTTTGTATATTTTATCAATAAGTGTCTGTTTCTATATTAAATGAGACTTATCCGTGACATCCAATTAATATTCCAACATTACAATCATATAAAAAGATGACTTAATTAGCCTTAATTATCAAGGACACCCTGATCTCCCTGCCATTTGGATACCTGCCCACTGGGCTGCTGAACTCAGGTGCATAACCCCAGTTGTGGAATCATTTCAGAACACCATCTGTTTTGAGCTCTGCCCAGCTTTTTCTATCCCCTGTGTTCAATTTATTAGAATATTTCTGATCCTTTTTTATTTAAGGTCATATTAGATAGAACTGTACAGTATGTGTCATCTGCCCTTTTATCAACCCATTTCCTCTCTTAACTTCTGTGTGACTTTCTAGAAGTTTCCTGAGTCATTACATATGTGTTCACATATTTCTAAGTCTTCAGCAACACTAACTTATCCTCAGGTTGGCACGCCTTACACCTCTCTAACCTCGAAATGCTGACTTAGCTGCAAATTGTTTTAGTCAGCATACTTAGTTATAGGTTATAAAAACAAAAGTTGGCTTTTATGAGTGTAAAATAATGGGAAAAATTCACAGAGTTTGATGTATTTGTGGAACACTAGAAAGAGTTATGTTTATGTACTGAGAAAAGGGAAAAAAGTAACTAGGTCATCCAAGGTTCTACAATAAGTTTATTAATTATGGGGCAGAGTCATGGTCTAAGAGATGGATTGTATTATTATAACTTAAATTTAAATGTTGTGTAAAGTCATAACAAAAAGAGATTGGAAAGACCAACTGACAAATTATACCCAATTTTCCAGTTTTGTAGATAAATTTCCCCTTTTGTTGTAAGTTTGTAGTCATAACATCTATAGGAAGGAACAGAAATTTTAAATTTTATGATTATTATACACAGGGTTTTAAAAAAAAGTATGTCTCTCCTGACTTAATATAGAATCAAAGATCTTCCCATAGCAAAACCATTCAACATGAATCCAATGTAATCTGCAAAATGGCTTAAGTCCTTCTAGACTCTATTAAACCATATGCAAATTTCCCTTGGAAAATAAAGGGAGGGAGAGAAAGATGTGCACTAACCTTTAGAGACAATATATATGTAAGCAATAGAGAATTTACAGTGAAGGACATGAATCTAGAAATACTTAAGAAAATATTAAATTTAAATAATAACTCAATAGCTATAAACTAAAATATAACAAGCTTCCATGTTCAATCCATAGAATTTACATATACTTAAAAATCAAAACTTCTCAGTGCCAAAAAAATATGCACAAGTAGGTATTCTCATGCAGAAGTAGGTTGCTGTATAAATTGGTACATCATTGCTAGGGGCTGTTAAATAATTGACAACAGAATTTTTGAATATGAAAATAATAAAACCTAACAAAGTACTGCTCTAGGAACTGATCAGAAAGCAATCACATGTATATCAATGAAGTCACATATTTATTATTATAGAGTTCTTAATAAAAAGAATTAGACATTTGAACCTCCCCTACAACTGGAATACTACATACTATTAGAAGTCACATAATAGATGTGAGTTAATGTTCTCAATATGTAATAAGGAAAATATGCTACAACTTGTGAATTAAATATGCTATGTCATGGCTATTTGCTTGCTGAAACTTTCAAGATATGAATATAATAGAAAGTCCTGCAGACCAAGGAGATTGAAATGATATTTGCTCATAGTTCTAGAGTATGAAACTCAAGATTAAGGTGCTGCTAGAGTTGGTTCTTTAGGAAGGTCATGAAAGAAAAAAAAGATTACTTATTCATCTTTGAGATACTATCCTTGAATTTTTTGTGGTGATTTCTCACCTTCATATGTTTCCCAGCACCATTTCTGCTAACATCATGTCAAATTCTCAGCCATCTATCTCCTGGTCAATATGTCTGTTGTACTTCTTGGCTTTTTACAAACTCCATCCATGTGTTCTATAACTCTTTTACCACTTCCTACTGCCATCACTCAGAGATAAGAGTAAAAAGTATTTAACTGTCTTGATGCTATATATCTATCTGAGCTTTAATTACAAGGGCCCTTGGATACTGAAAGGTAGCTTTAGCTCTGGAACTAGTACCCTGAGTTCAAAGTACTTTTCTAGAAACCAATTTAACATGCTGTACCTATGAGAAAAGTCCCATGTAAGCCAAAATCACTACAGAGAAGATGGGTATAACCCTGAAGAAAGTCAGAATAAAGAGTATAACATTGTAATAATGACCCACTAACTCTTAAAATTATGTTTACATACCACAAAAGGTCTATGCAACACTTATAATAAGATTCTATTTGTAATGATGACAGATTTTCCAGTTACGAAGCTTTTTCTATCTCAAGCTTTATATGGAGTCTTTGAAAATGGTGTGTTTTCCTTCTACTGAGTCAACTGAGGACAGTTATTCTAAAATCAGGGGCTGCCAGAACCAGGATCCTCAGGAATGGCTGCAGTGAGACCATTCAGAGACCACAGAGGTGTTGAATCAATTCAGATTGTATGAAAAGAGACACTGAGCCAAATATTGGGGGAAGGCTGAAATAGCAGAGAGAGGAAACCCCACAGTCAGTTCTCACCCAGCTGTCTTGAAACTTCCTCAGCCTTGCTCCTGGTCACTTCTGCAGGTCACTTCTGCCTGTTGCTTCTGCCTCTGCTGGGTTCCTACGAGGCTTTATATATATTTCTCATCAGCTGTCTCCAATCAATTTAAGATTAAAGGTGTGAACTACTCTATTTCATAGCTAGCCTTGAACTCACAGAAACAAAGGAATTTCTGTCTCTGGAGTTATGGGATTAAGGGTGTAGGTCACCACTACCAGGCTTTCCCTGTGCTGGGATTAAAGGTATGTGCTATTGAATCTCAGCTGTTTGTCCTTGTACTCAAGGATCAAGAAATTCCTTAGCTGTCTGCCTAGAATTTTACTGTGTGCTATCTCTGATATTTCAGGTTTTATTACATATGTAATACATCACCACACAGAAGTTTCTTGAGAATTTGGGCATTGCTGCAATTTGGAATAGCTGCCAATGGAAAAGATGTCTTACCTTCATTCATCTGGTAATTTTCTCAATTGTCCAAGAATTTGGGTTGACAAAATGAGACTCTAATGAAGTAAAGAACTGTGGGATCCAAGCTGGAAAAAAAGTAAGTGTAAAACAAGTGATAGTAAGTTCAATCAGTAAGTCTTTATCAACTGAGATAATTCAGAAGGAGAGTAAATATTAAAGGTCATTTGCAGGAAAAAAATTATTATTGACATTCATACTTAACAGAATTTAGCAGTGATTAACTCCTAGCCAAGAAATATCATGGAGGTCATGTCATCTGTAAAAACATTTTACAAAGCTATGGTACTATCTATATTGCTTTTTCAATGTTATTCTTACTCTTCAAGAAGAGATATCTGAGGATGCTATTAACACAATAAACAATATCACTCATCATTCCTGTTCTCTATTTACTTTATTTTGCCAATTTCATGCTATGAATAGACATTTCTTGTACCAAAATGTTGCTTAATTTTTTAAAAACTGTTTACTACCTCAAATGCATTTTTACACAATATGAAAAATATGAAGAAAAATACTAGTCTAAATTATGACCATGGTTGTTATAACTTTTAGGGTCAAGAATAACACATGATGACAAAATTAAAAATGAATCTGAGGAAGATAGATGATGGAGGTCTATGAGAAAACTGTGGTTGGGATGTATCATGTGAGAGAATTATAAATAAATAAAAATAAAGTAACTGGAGAAAAAGGCATGCAAGAAACCATACATAAAAGTGAACATCATTTTCAACTGAATAACAGAATTTACCAGCTTACCAATACCTGTAAGGTATATTATAGCCTAATTTGTGCTTCATGAATAAAAAAAGTTTATAATGTTAAGTTTAATTTTGCATAACATTTTTGATGTTTTTCTCAAGTATATCATATTACTATTTCTGGAATCATAACATCAATATTATCCCTCAAACGTACTATCTATAAGGTATTTATGGTTTTATTGGATACTATATTTATATGCTTGAAGGTATAAATTATGTTAATGACACACATATTTAAATTATTTTGTTTACTGGTTTGTAAATAATACTGGAATAAAATCTGGATTGCTCTACTATTACCATACATTTTACTGTGTTACTCATTGTCTCAACCTGTTGGAGAAAAACTATATTTACAGTGTGGGTCATATATGTACTAACATAGTACCAAGTCATGAATGTCTTAGCTTTTCTCTATCCCTCTATTCTTCTGAGGCAAATGAAAATAAAAGTGAGAAAAATACAGAGAAATAATGCTTTAGTCACTTACAGCTGAACATCAATGATCTTTTTAGCATCCATGAATAGTACTATTTTTGGTTCATGTTGTTACTCAGTGCCAAATGCTATAGAAAGTTGAGAACAAAAACATTTTATATTGACAATTGCTATTAATATCTTGATAGAGATAATCACAAAGAATTTGTTTGAAAATATATATTGAAACCTGATAAGAGATTAATATTTTGTCAACAAACCTATAGAAAGATTATTTTGCAAAAGGTACATCACAAAAATTATTTTAACCATCTTTTATCTATGGTAATTTTTTATTATGAATAAAGTCATATTTTTATCCATATATAACTGTGGTGGAATGTTTTGCATGCTGTAAATAAAGAACTGTTTTGGCCTATGCTCAGCACCATAGAAGTGGGTGAGAATCAGAGGCAGCTAGGTAGGAAAAGAAGGGTGGAGTTAAGCCAGTCTCCATCCAACTTCCTAAGAAGACAGACATATAAGAGATACAGGCCAGCCATGGAAATGGGTTGAATTAAGATGAAAGAGCTAGCTAGTAATGTGCTTAAGACATGGGCCAAACAGTGTAAAGGATGTAAGCATGTGATTAATTTCTTTGGGGGACAAAAGCTGCCATGGGCCAGGTTACAAACTCCGGTGCCAAACGGGCTGGGAAACTTATAACCTTATAACCTTGTTCAAATACCCTCCCCCCTCACCCCTTCCAGTCACTCTCTCTTCTCCTCATCATTTTCTCTCCTCTCCAGCAAGGGCAGGAGGTCCCAAAGTCCCAGTGTGGCTTAGTTCAGCACCCACTCCTAGCAGATCTGCTATCCTCACCCCAACATCAAGATTGGGTCAGGTATTCCTTTGGAGGGAGTGGGATCCAAGGTGCTGGTTCAAGGTGTTTCAGATCAAAAGCTTTTCAGAGTTTGTGGTTTGCAGCTTGGACATGCTTTTTTGTTTAAAGTCCACTAATGAGTGAGTACATCCCCTGCTTATCTTTCTGAATTTGTAATACCTAGCTCAGGAGGATATTTTTCAAATCTGTCCATCTGCCTGCAAATTGTAGGATATCATTTTTTATTACTGCTGAGTAGTACACCATTGTGTAGATGTACCACAGTTTTGTTAATCCATTCTTAAGTTGAGGGGCATATAGGTTGTTTCCAGGTTCTTACTATTACAAATAATGCTGCTATGAACATAGTTCAGCTGATGCCTTTAGAGTGCAAATGTGCATCTTTAGGGTATATGGCCAGTAGTGATACTGCTGGATTCTTGGGCAGATGGATTATCAGTATTCTGAGAAATCACCATACTGCATTCCAGAGTAGCTGAACAAGCTTACACTCCCACCAACAATGAAAGAGTGTTCCCGCTGTTCCCCAAATTCTCCAGCATATGCTGTCACCTGTGACTTTTATCTTAGCCAATCTGACAGGTGTAAGGTAGTATCTCAAAGTTGTTTTGATTTGCATTCCTCTGATGGCTAAAGATGTTGATCACTTTTTCAAGTGCCCTCCAGTCATTTGTAATTCTTCTGCTGAGAATTCCCTTTTTAGTTCTGAACCCCATTTTACATTGGGTTATTCAAGGTTTTGTTCTCTAGTTTCTTGAGTTCTCTATATATTTTAGAGATCAGTTCTCTGGCACTTGAAAGGTTGGTGAAAATCTTTTCCCATTCTGTAGGCTGTCATTTTGTCCTATTGATAGTGTCCTTGGCTTTTCACAAGCTTCTCAGTTTCAGGAGGTCCCATGTATTGATTTTTCTCTTAGTGTCTGTCCTATTGGTGTTATATTTAGAAAGTGGTTACCTGTGCCAATGCGTTGGAGGTTATTTCCTACTTTTTCTTCTATGAAGTTCAGTGTGGCTGGGTTTATGTTGAGGTCTTTGATCCACTTGGATTTGAGTTTTGAGCAGGGTGATAGACTTAGATCTAATTGCATTTTTCTACACACTACCATTGAGCTATGCCAACACCATTTGTTAAAGATGCTATCTCTTTTCCATTGAATATTTTGGGCCTCTTTGTCAAAGTTCAGGTGTTCATAGGTTTTTAGGTTAATGCCCAGATCCTCAATTCCATTCCATTCATCCACAAATCTGTTTTTATGCCAGTAACAGGCTGTTTTTATTACTGTAGCTTTATAGTAAAAATTGAAGTTGGGGATGGTGATGCCTCCTGAGGTTTTTTTGTTGAATAAAACTGTTTTGGCAATCCTGGCTTTTCTGTTATTTCAAATGAAGTTGAGCATTGTTCTTTCAAGGTCTGTAAAATATTGTGTTGGGATTTTGATGGACAGTGCAGTGAATCTATAGATTGCTGTGGTAGAATTGTCATTTTTACTATGTTGATCCTGCCTATCCAGGAACATGGGAGGTCTTTCCATTTTCTGATATTCTTTTGAATTTCTTTCTTCAGTGGTTTAAAGTTTTTGTCAAATTGATCTGTTACTTCTTTGGTTATGGTTACTCCATGGTATTTAATGCTATTTGCAGCTTTATAAAGGGTGATGTTTCCCTTATTTCTTTTTCAGCCCTCTTATCTTCAGTGTATAGGAGGGCTACTTATTTCTTTGAGGTAATCTTATATCCTGCTATATTTCTGAAGGTGTTTATTAGCTGTAGATGTTCCCTGGTAGAATTATGTGGGTCACTTATTTACACAATCATTTCATCTGCAAAAAGAGGTAGTTTCACTACTTTTCCAATTTGTATGGTAATTTTAACCAAATGTTTCAATTCTCTCATTTTTCTTGGTAAAATAAGTCTTCCAAAATCCTTAAGAGTTTTCCTGATGAACAACATATAACATTTTTACAAAACAAGTAAAAATATGTAAACTAAAATTATTTTTAGTTAAAGGCATTTATGCATATTGATTTGACTGAAGATCAATGTGGCATAGAGTAAATTATTTTCATAGAAATTGCACCTTTTTACCTTTATCAAGTTGGTAAATAATTTTAAATTTATTTAACACCAGAAATTTTCTTCAAGTTACACATACACTAATTTATTTTGTAATAAGACTCTGTAGTGATGGCAGGACAACAAAAATGTATCTGATTGTTATAGGACGAACAATTTACAAATTTCAAGTGATGGAGGAAAGTCACTAACATATACAAATATTGAATGTAAAATTAATGATTCTGTAACATTCAATTATGATACATGAAAGTGAAAAAATGAATGATTATAATAACAGGAAAATTTGTTATTTTATCTTTGACTGCACCTACACTTGCTTGTGTGTTAATTTCAAAGCATCTTCAACCTAAGATTACTAGTAAGGCTTTAAGTATGTTTTAGAAAATACTTTCTTGTGAAAATCTATTATTTGGGGTTTTGTGGCATGTATATTGCTCTGGAAAAGATGAGGTTGAAGTTACTCTCAAATATTTGCTTTAAAAAGACAATAATTCATGTTGGTTCAAGTTTTGCTGTTAAATAAATATTAGGATTTTATATTGTCTCCTAAACAAGGTAAAGTTGCAACAGATCTTTCATGGAGTCTGCAACTTACAGCAGGACTTCAGAGTTCTATCAAAATCTGATTAATAAATAAAATTGCACAGATGTATTGTCCAGTTCACTTTGAAAGGAAAAGCATCCTACTTGATCAAACCCAGCCTCCCTGTGACAGAATTGTCAGGCAGGATCACTTTTAGGATTCTAACAGAAAATGTGAATGAGAATTACCATTTCCCAGAATTGTTAAGTGGGTATCTAGTAATGGGAGTCAGATGTTCCTTCCATTTCCTCCCTTTCTGAACTGGGGAATTCAATAAAGGTATCAGTAATTTTGAAGCCAAACAGATCTGGCTTCCTGTTACCACCTGCCTAAGTTAATTCAGTGTACTTTATATGTGATCAGAGAAGCACTGTTTTCTTCCTATCTTTTCATTTTGAAAAATGTTTGAAAGTATGTTTTTAAATAAGACATTTATTATAGCATAAAATCAATCCAATACTCATTGGTTATTGAAAAGTACATTTTACAGTAAAGTCTAATTATATTTAGAAATCTGGATAAAGAAATGTCATTCTAATATTTTTCCCATAATGTGTCCCATGTCTGTTGTATGCCAGACCAGACCAAGTTCTGAGCAATTAGAATGTGACACTGGATTAAGAGCCAAAAGCAATAATCCATTTTTATTATAAACATCTACTACTAGTAAAAATAATACATAAGGAACAAAATAATGTGTATATGTATATATTTTGTCTCCAAAATTAAGAACACGCAAACATACAAAAAGATATAACATGAGGAAAATTTCATTATTCAATATGGTGGTAAGAACAATTTCATCTGTATGATATATAATTTGAGATCTAAATGAATTGACAAAGTTGTATATCCTGGCGTTAGATGCATATGAGATCCAAGATTAGAAACAGGAAGTGACAAATCACACTGGCATATGTATACAAGAAAACTTGTAACATAAACTAAAAATAAATAAACCAAATAAAACAAATGAGCTGCAGCAAATAATTAAGAGAATACGGACCAATATTTCATAGGACTGACAAAGACACAGGGGGTTCATGTGGCTTTAAAATTCACTAGAGAGATCTTAGCTTCCATTTCATAAGATAAGGAGGTAATGCAGAATAAACAGTTGGAATTTTTTTTAATCTTTATTTTTATAGAAAAAAGTCTTATTTTTTATCCATGTATCCCCCTTGTTCCAACTCCCGTACTCCTCCTGACCCCTCCTGGTCAGTCTTCAAACTCCCTGCTCCCCAGCTCCCATCCTCTCCCTGGAAAAGGCATGATGCCCCAAGGTGGATTAGCTCCGCATTCACTTTAGGTGAGTTCGACTTCCTCATCCCAATATCAAGACTGAGTTATGTGTTCCTCTGGAGGAAATGGGCTCCAAGGAGCTAGTCTATGCACAAAAACACAGCCCGAATCCTACCCTTGGGGCTCCACCTATTGTCCATGCCAGTGGACAGTTGCCTATCTTTGGAGGGATTAGTTCCTTTTCCTGATGGCTCCCATGTGGCTGTTCTTGATTCAGTGAACTCTCCAGAGCTTCAGCCAGCCATCACTGTGAGAATTTTCTTCATAGTCCCTATCCCCTTGCTGTGTTAATGTTCTTATGCAGGCTTCTTTGTTTGAGAACAGCCTGTCAGAGAACCAATGTGTAGTTAAGTAGACAAACTGAATCTACAACAAGCTTTGAGGTGACCAACATATGAAGGGTATATAATGAATAAGGTGAAATGATAAATATCCTAATTTTAACATCTCCTGAAGACAAAAATACAATTTCTAATAAATTAGAGGCTTCATATGAGATAAATAAATATGTGAGGACTAACTACAATGTTTAGCTGAAGATCCATTGGAAGTAAAAATTAAATTTTCTAAACTAAAACTATGGTTTTAAAAAAGGAACTTTTTTTCTTGTAATAAAGGAAACATAAAGAGAATCTAGCTAGCAAGCATCTTTAACCTATTTCCCATAGCCATATGCAGACTGTGGGCCATCATAGCTTTCGATGCAGCCCAGTATAGTTGGAATGACAACTATATATGACAGTGTCAAAAGACTGGATGCCTATAGAAGAGTACTAAATAGTAAACTGGAGTTGAGAAATATGAATGTAAACTTGAAATTCAATGGCATGAAGACATCCAAATATATGTATGCGCTTAATTCCTGCTTGTAAGTACACAAACCACACTTGCATGCACATGCCCGCACACACACACACAAATAAGATAGAGACAGAAACTTTGAGCTTATATATTGATGATATTTTGTAAAGTAGAAACAAATGAGAATAATTAGTAGAAGAAGTATATAAGAAATTGTAGATGGGTAACAATTGGGAATTGGAACACTTCTATATGGAGACATTGAGACAATTAGGAGAAAATATTCCCTCTTCAAAATAAAAAATTTAGAGTAGCTGGTCAATAAGTATAAATTCCAAATTTTTACAATTATATGAATCATCTGTGCCATCTAAACATATTAATTTAAAATTATTTTATATTTTAATAATTTATTTATTGTGTGAAATAAACCATGTTTTGCAATGTATCTAATATATTACATGGGTATATTTAATATACTTTATAACATATTTCATATTAGACAACATACACAGAAGAAACGAAAGCTGAATATGATGTTATCTTGTGTCTGCTGCAAGCCCTCCCTCTAGTGGAACTGCCTCTAATGCACCATCTGCCTGGGAATGCTTGCTGCTCATTGAAGCCGCCTTCTACATTATCCTCTTACCACTCAGAAAAGTAAAGAAAAACAGAGGCAAAATAATTATACTCTACCAGATCTGGTAGAGCTGCATGATCCATAATTTCAGGACAAAGTGATAGGTTTCTCTAACCCAAATGATCCCCATCTAAATAAAGCATGACCTCAGCTTGTCCCACAATGATTTGGGGCATAGAAAACTTGTCTGACAATCTCCAGTTTAGCTAGGAAGGTCTGTTTCCACTTTGATTTTCCTTTATTTTCCGGTAGAAAAAACTAATCAGTCTTCAGTTAATGTTTTGGAAATAACTATTTCTTTCTGCCTACTGTACCCTGCATGGAAGGATTCATGCTTACAGATATCTCTCATGCATTGTATAGTATTGGATATCTGGAAAAGCTAATGTAGGCAAGAACATTCAGTAGAAAAATGAATAGAAGTACTGCTCTGTCCTAGAATGCAGAGAGGACAGAGCAGTACTGGTTTTCCATAACTAGAGTTATGACCTTAAGTAACTCTTAGCTATAACACAAGAACCATGCTTTTTTAAAGTCAGTGATAGTTTTAGTAATGGGCACATTTTCATTTGCTTGTTTTAATTGTTTCATATTTTAATGAGGTTTCACTCTTGATGATTAGATCAGGACCTTTTTGTAAATTTATTCTGTCCTCTCCTCAGGAATAGACACATCACCACAAAATTAATCAGAGCATTACATTCTCCTAGTCAGTTTTAAAACACTGAACTAGCTCAAAATGTTGAAGAAGAAATAATTTAGCAGACGTCTGGAAATTGAAATGAAAAGATGCACTTTTACTTTTGTGTGCATAGCTCGAATGCCTTGATCTCTTGATATCCACATAAGCACTCACTGTCATAGTTACCTGCCTGTGATGCAGCTTGGAAGAAACAGTCAAAACATTGACAGAGTTATGCCATGATGGCCCCATTTGACCCACTGCTCCCAGATGAGACAAAAGAGGGAATTTGACAGTGTACTTAGTCTCTTACACACATGCTAAAGAATGTATTACACCTATAGAAAGCCCCTGAATGATGCAAAATCTTCCAACAGCAACCCCAACAAAGTAAACAACCTCATTCAATGTACAAATGTAGGTGGAAACTATATTTTACATTAACAAAAGCACTAACAAGATTCATTCCCTTGATATTTTATTATTATTATTATTATTATTATTATTATTTAGAAAAGTAGAACTGAAAAGAAAAGACTAAAAGGATATAAGTCTCTTGCAAAATTATACTGCAGCTTCTGTCATACTTTAATTGTGAACATAAAATGTTCGAGATCAAATATGGCCACTTCATAAACTCATTTTTCACAAAATGCTTACATAGTCATTTAGTTTCTAAAACAGTAATTGTGTTTATATTTGTGTTAGTGAGGTGTTATCTAAACAACTGGATTGTCAATAAAAATAATGTATGGTTTTTATAGTTTTTCACTATTTTGCACACTAGTATAATAAAATGTCTTTTTTCTGTATTTCTAGTTTTTTCATTTTTTTGTTTTGCTCTAATTGCTTTATTAGTCACAATTATGTTGAAAACAAATTTATTGCATTTTTACATATGATTGTGCCTGAGAAAGAATGTTTTTCATGTGGATAGAGGATGTTAATTAGTAGATTGTTATGAGCCTCATAACCTGACTGTTGTTATCTGAACTCAGGTCATTCTCAAACAAAATTTGTGCTGGGCCACCTCTCAAAACTTACATGTTTTATCCAATAAACCAAAAGTTAACAATAACAAAAACAACAAATCCTAAATGAATAACATGATCCATGAGAGCATGATGCATCAAATCATTACAAATAATGCCAAAAAATTTTAATAGTAAAGCTGATTAAAAAGCTACCTTTAGTTCTGAGTAAAAACATTCAGAAAATTCAGTGGGATTATGATTTTTTTATTTTTTATTTTATCCATGTATCACCTTGATCCCTGTTCCTTCCCCCTCCCAATTCCCCCTAGTTGGTCTTCAGCCTCCCTCCTAGCCATCCTCCATCCCTTCCCCCCAAATGGCTAGAAGTCCCAAGGTAGATCAGCTCAACATCCACTCCAGGAAAGTCCAATTTCCTCGTTCTAATATGAAGGCTGTCATCTGCGTTTTTTATCTTTACCATTCTGACAGGTATAAGGTAATATCTCAAGGTTGTTTTGATTTGCATTTCTCTGATGGCTAAAGATGTTAAGCAATTTTTCAAGTGTCTTTCAGCCATTTGTAATTCTTCTGCAAATTTAATAATAGTTGTATGAATGGCAGTTTAGTGTAAACCACTAAGTCTTTACTATTTCATGGCTCTCTGCCTTTCTTCCCCATTACTCCTACAGTTTGTTAATACAAATTTAAAGTCAATTTTATTATTCTATATTACTTTTCTACTATTGTTGAAGATATATTTATATAACTCATTTAAAATTATAATATATAAAAATACAGATTAATAATATTGTGTCAAGACTCAATCATCATGGTTTACATTACTGATAAGTGCCATTGTAGATTATTAGAATACCTTAAATATATTTTATGAATATTCACATAAATAAACGAACACAGTTTTTAGTATAAAACATCCATTCAATATGCAACATGTTGATTTAAATAAATATTTGAAGCCCCAATAGTATCACACAAATCTAGTTCACACTTTGTCTATTTGTATGAAAGAGACATTTAATAAAGTTTTTTTCACAATTGTGCATACATATTTTTTTTAAAGATTTATTTATTTATTATGCATACAGTTTTACAGAAGAGGGCACCAGACCTCATCATAGATGGTTGTGAGCCATCATGTGGTTTTGCTGGGAATTGAACTCAGGTCCTCTGGAAGAACAGTCAGTGCTCTTAACCTCTGAGCCATCTCTCCAGCCCCATGCATACATATTTTTATCCAGTTTTAACCAGGCCCTGCTCTACTATTGTGCATTGTTATATTTAAAATTTCATTACTCATAATCCTGCTGATTTTCTAAGGACTGATATAAATGTATCTATATTAATATATATCTATCCTTTTATTACTCTTATAGTGTGGAAATTCATGAGATAGTTTTCTCATGTGAGCAAAGGAACCATAATCATATTTACCAAACACTCACTTTCACAACTAATTGCATCTAAAAATATCTATTAAGAACAATTTATTTCACAACACATATACTGTAAACTGATAACAGAGCTCTAAAGATGTTTGAAATATTCCTTACCTTATACTACTCCTACTAACTTTAAATTTACATTAATGTCTTTTGACCTAGTGATCACTTATTTGAGTAAGAAAACACATTTCTTTTCCCATCAATTGCACAACCTTTTTTCACTTCCACCTCTATTATTGAGCCTTTATATGATTCTAAGAAGCATTCTGTAACAGGATTTGGGTTCAGAAATTGAAATTGTGAAGACCTGAAGTCTTTACAATTTAGAGAGCAGGAACTCTATTTCCCCAGAGTGCAGTCATACTTATAAAGCATAGGAAATCTGGTTTTTCACTCATGAGTAAGCTGCAATAATTTCTCACAATATAACCTACTATGTAGAGATATGTACAGATATTCATAAAATTAGCAGAATAATATTTCTAAAGTATCTTTAAAATATGGAAAGATATATTTCAGACTTATCTTCTCTGAGCTAATAGTCTCCCTTACCTTCACCTGATACAAACCTACCAATATTAGTATGCTCCAATACAAATATAGAAGACATGTCTATGTTGTTACCAACTGTCCATATTGCAGTTGATAAAACAATCAAATAACATTTCCAATATGTCCTTTGTTTGGTATGTTAATGTTTTCAAACAGATAATTTTTTAAGGAATTTAAAGATGTCTGTGAGATTTGATTTTCATTTTTTCAGATTTACTTGTTACATTTAACTATTATTTCATCTAGTATAACAAGTCATATTGTCACTTTCCTACAACATTAATTACAATGTTCAATGTAGAATGCAAACCACTTCAAATTTCAGAGAACTATGACAGGAAAAACATAAGAAAAAAAAAAAAGAAATGTTTGTACCTAGTTGTCACACAAGCTAGAAAATCACCTATCCTTTACAAATCCCCTTCAGATGTACTTACTGTCTCACATTTGCAAGTGAAATAAATCTCCAATATGTCACACTACCTGACTATATTGCATATAGGATAAAGTGTATTAACCTAAATCTAATTTCAAAGTATACTCCATCTTAAACATAAATTATTATCTGCAAACATTTCTATGTACCATCCAATCACTATAGTCAAAGAAATCTCACAAAAGTACTAGACTGAGGTCCTCTAGAGGAATGAAATCAAGAGAGTGAATATATATTTAGATGGTATTTATTAGACAGGCTTACATGATAAAATTTGGTTCAAATCAGTGGTTGTCACATGAAAAATGCAGGGTATACAAATGTTCTGAACAGGAGGCTGGATGTCTATATAGTTCAAATCTGGTCCTGAAGGCCTAAAGGATCACCGGAGAGCTACTGATCATTCAGTAGATATGAAATGTTTGTATGAACAGGCCAATTCTAAGATCAGTGAATGAATACAGCAGGAGCAGTGGGGGGATCTATCTTTAGGAGCAATCTGTCATATATATTAATGGCCAGGATAACTTGGACTTTAAAGGACGATGTTTAAAGATATTTCTACTCATATTATATAGAAACAATTTTATGCTCAATAAAATTTTAAGAATAACCTTCCTACTTTTAGGCCTTGTGTTGAAAAGAGGCACATGACCATAACTCTTTTCGTCTTCTTATAAAGTACTCACTAAGTTTACTATGTCTTTTTTTCAGTACAGGGTAACATGCCATAAGTTTTTTCCTAGTCCCAGCAAAGGCTTGAGTAGCTGGCAGTTTCAATCTGATGGTTTAGTTTTGTTAGCTTGACACAAACTTAACACATCTTTATGGAGAGAATTACAGTTGAGAAATTCCCTCCATCATATTGTCCTATAAGAAAGACATTTCTTAATTAATAATCGACTTGGGAGTGCTCATTCCACTGGACAGTT
>PVIH01013212.1:18665-38678 GCA_004025045.1 Sigmodon hispidus
ATTGAAAAAAAAAAAAAAAAAAAAAAAAAAGCAGACTTAGAATGCATTATGAAAAGATGCTAGGTGGAATTCCCAGTCTAAACTTTTCAGAGATCAGTCTGTGCCATCTTCTTGAAAGCATGCTAATACTTATGGAATATTAAGTATACTTAGTTATGCTTTACACGTACTCATAACAAAAATGGTGATTTATGTAATTTCTATTAATATATCTGATATGTAAACTTCTAATACAGGAGAAATGAAACAAATTATAAGATTCTCTCAACCCTGTTAAATTTAACCTAAAGAAATAAATTCTCCTTTTAGGTAATTTTTGCTTGCAGGCACAATCTCAGTATTTCAAATTTCTACCCAGGCCTTAAAATTATAAAAAGAATTGCAAAGGTGGATTTAATATGAAGGAAATAGACCTTATAGGTTTGGGACTGTGTCTGAGCTTTCTCTAAAGATTTATAATTTAAAATTCTGTTCCTTAAAGATTTATCTATTATATTCCACAAAAGCTAGAAACTCCATGGAGGATATGAGTTATATGATGTTATAACTTCGGAACTAAGATATGGTTGTTGACTCATGCTGTTTCTACTGGAAGCATCATGGAATGGTTCAACTGGCCGGAATCCTATATTGACCATGTTCTGTGTCATTATTTCATCTCTCTCTGGTGACAGAAGAGGGAATGGCATGAATTATACTGATCATTTACTTTCAGTTTCAGAGGAGCTCAGCATGGTAGGATGTTTGCTTTTCACCCACTCCTTTGATTATTTTCACAGTTATTCTTTCTTTTCTCAGTAGAGGTAATTTGTATGTCAAAGCAGGCCTTGAGGAAACATGATGAAAGTTACTATAGGCTCAGTCCCAACTCCAGCTCACTGAAGTTCAATCATCCTTGCCTTAATGGAAATGAATGCGCAAGGAACATAAATAGCAGCTATCATTGTTCACCAGTATGCACTTTGAAGTTTTCTGGCAAGGTTTTCAAAGGCATTTCCTTCTGACATCCTAAATCAGAAGAGGCACTGAAGTTCTTCTACATGGCTACCTTTTCTTCTTTCTTCTTGCAACCTGTCACTCAAAAGAATAAACTTCACCACTAGTTATCACCTGTATTTCTTAATGTTTGTAGTATTTTTACCTATATGTTTCATAATTTATTAAATAATAATTTTCAAGCTTTTCAACAGTCATACCCATAAAAATAATATGCACATGTATCCATAATATTGAATACTGGAAGAATAATCATACTTGTCTTTATTTCATGTTTAGGGACATTTTATTTCTCTTCCCACTTTATCCTTTGTAAAATGCTAGTTGTAATCTGAAAAGTGGTAGGAAAGTTTCCTGAAGACATACATAGGAATTGAAATTTATCCTTCTAAAGTGGTAGTTATTATAGTTTGGCTATGATTAAAAGATTTTATTATAAAACAAAACAAAAGACATGCAGACTGTATAAGACTTAAGGGCATTTTTGGTAAAACAATAATTTTTAAAATCACAATATTTAACTTTCACAGAAATTCACTCATGGAAAACATAAATTGAGAGCCAGCTTTGAGACTCACAGTGTTTATGTTCAGTAAAGGGCTACAAGATTTTCCTTCAAAATGCAGATAGTAAATATTTTGATTTGTTAAACCATGGTAACTTTATTGTAACTTTTCAGCCCTGACTTTATTGCCCACAAATCATATGGAATTAGTGTAATTATACTCTAATATTAATGATTTAGTGAAGCTCAGAATAGTTTATTATTTTTGTCTCATATTAAAATATTTTTCTCATAACACATATTACATTTTGAATATATACTTATTAATGTATTTACCTATGTTTACTTTTTATTTACCACTTGATTCAAATCAAGAAATAGTATAATTCCTACCCTGTTTTTCATTATTTTTGATTGTTTCCACTGCATCCACAGTGCCTTCAACCCAACCAAGTTAATAAATTTTCACTATGTCTGTCATTAATTCTCTAAAGACCTAAAAGAGTAACCTGCTGGGTAAACAAGCCAAGTGTATTGATTTATATAATAAAGTAAATCCTCTTCATAAAATCTTACTGGTTAAGAGTTAGAGAAATATTTATAAGTTTCTGTGACCTCAACTGACTTTTATTTCATTCATATCTATTTTTAATTAATAACAACATACCAGAAACTTGTACACACTTACAGATCATTCATTCCACTCTTGTAAAGATGTCATCCTGTGTGGCTATCAAAAAATATTAAAAGTAGAAATTGGTATTGGTAGCATATACAGATTTCAATCATCTTTATACTGTATGTTTATCTCTGTACTTTTCTTCATATATAGATCTTATGGCAAACTAATGACAATCATGATAGCGGTGGTTGTATTATCACATAGATCTCTCCTGTTATACATAAAATTATTCCTACTAATCATACATCATACAGATTTGTTCTCCATATCCATGTAAATATTATCATGTAAACAGGATAATACCGGACATACTCTTTCCAGATTGGCTTTCTTAATGAGTGAAATATCCTTGTGATGCATTTAAGGTGGGATGATTTGTGATGTTCTTGAATCCTCTGACTCCTACTATCCTTCCTCCCTCCCTTCAGCAGGATTCCCTGAGTTCAGCCTGGTGTTTGACTGTGGGCCTCTGCATCTGTTAACATAAGTTGCTACATAAAGACTCTCTGATGACTATTAAGGTAGGCAACAATTCACAAAAATATAGAGAAATATTCATAGATATCATTGATTCTTTTTTCTCTAGATATGTTCAGTTCTGTACTCTGTATAAACTGGCCTGATAAGAGCTCAAAGAGACTGAGCAGACAACCATGGAGCCTAGAAGGGACTGACCTAGGTTTTCTGCATATATATATATGTATGTATATATATATATATATATATATATATATATATATATATATATATATATAGTTGTAGCTTAGCCTTCATACAGAACTTCTAACAGTAGAAACAAAGGCTGTCTCTGACACTTTCATTGGCTTTGAGACCTTATTCTTAACACTGGATTGCCTTACCCAGCCTTAATACAAGGCAAAGTGTTATTCTTACTACAACTTGATAAGCTATATTTGGTTACTATCCATGAGAGGCTTGTCTTTATTAATAGAAACTAGAGGAAGAGTAGATGGGAGTGAGGCATAAGGGAAGTGATGGGGGGCTGGAAGGAGAGAAGGCAAGAGAAACTGAACTATGGAAAGAAAATAAATATTGAAAATGATTCAGCTTCATTGAGCTCCAAGTTAGGTGCATATGTGTTTTATTTCTTAATAATATTTTGTTCTATAGTAATTTCTAAGTTGTTTTTATCAATGACTTAATTCTTTGATTACTTGTAAGTGGTTGTTTTTCTACCTTCTAAATGATATTTGCTATAGTAATTATTTAATATTTTAGCACTTTGAATAGATAAGTTATACCTTCGTAATTGGCTTAAAGTGCATGTATAAAGTAGTTAATAATGCTAAATATCTCCATAGTAGTATTAGAAGATGCATTCATATTCTTAAGGAATTTTTAAAATTTGTAATAGAAATGTTGGAGCCTGGAATATTGTGCTAGTTCATGATCCTGAATTTCAGGAAAAGATATTAGTTGGAACTAATAGCTATTTATGTCTGCTCCAATTACTGTTTTAATCATATAAAGAAGAAAGTAACTTCTTTCTTGTAATTTAGTTAAATACTTGGTTAGAAATAAGTTTATCATAAAAACATATGAATGTATTTATACCAGGAAGCAACTGATATACCTGATAAAAGAGGGATACCTAATTGCCAATTAATTTACAGTTTTCTTATTTTCTTTTTCTTAAGGTTTTTCTTTTTCCTTATTTTAATTATGAATAAAGTCTCATTTTTTATCAATATATCCCCTTGTTTAAACTCCCTTCCCCTTCCTGCTCCTTCCAGACACTCTCTCTTCTCTCCATCTCCTTATCTCTTCTCCAGCAAGAGCATGAAGTCCCAAAGTCCCAAAGTGACATAATTCAGCATCCACTCAAGGCAAGTCTGATTTTCTCATCCTAATATCAAAACTGGCTTAGGTGTTCCTCTGAAGGGAATGGGCTCCAAGGTGCCAGTACAAGGAGCTTCTGATCCAAAACTGTTCAGTGGTTGTGATTTGCAGCTTGGATTGTGATTTGCAGCTTTGCTTTTTATTTAAAGTCCACTAATGAGGGAGTACATTCCCTGCTTATCTTAAAGCATTTCTGATACCTTGCTCAGAAGGATATTCTCCAAATTTTAGGATATAATTTTTTCATACTGATATGTAGATGTGCCACAGATTGTTAATTCATTTTTTTTAGTTGAGGGGCATCTAGGTTGTTTCCAGGTTCTTGCTATTACAAATAAGGCTGCTATGAACATAGATGTGCTAATGTCTTTGGAGTGAGATGCACTTTTAGAGTATATACCCAGTAGTGGAATTGCCGGATCTTTGGGGAGAATGATTCCCAGTGTTATGAGAAACCAGCATACTGCATTCGAGAGTGGCTGAACAAGCTTACACTCCCATCGACAATAGAGGAGTGTTCCCATTGATATGCAACCTCTCCAGCATAGGCTATCATCTGTGTCTTTTATCTTAGCCATTCTGACAGGTGTAAAGGGGTATCACAAAGTTGTTTTGATTTGCATTTCCCTGATGGCTAAAGATGCTGAGCACTTTTTCAAGTGCATTTCAGCCATTTGTAATTCTCCTGCTGATAATTCCCTTTTAAGTTCTGATCCACAGATTCTTGCTATTACAAATAACGTTACTATGAACATAGTTGAGCTAATGCCTTTGGAGTGCAACTGTGCATCTTTAGAGTATACACCCAGAAGTGGTATTGCTAGGTCTTTGGGGAGATTGATTCTCAATTTTCTGAGAAACCGCCATACTGCATTCCCAAGTGGCTGAACAAGCTTACACTCCCACCAACAATGGAGGAGTGTTCCCCTTGCTCTCTGCATCCTCACCAACATAGGCTGTCCTCTGTGTCCTTTATCTTAGCCAATCTAACAGGTGTCAGGTGGTATCTCAAAGTTGCTTTGATCTGCATTTCTCTTATGGTTAAAGATGATGAGTACTTTTTCAGGTGCCTTTCAGCCATTCGTAATTCTTCTGCTGAGAATTCCCTTTTTAGATCTGAACCCCATTTTTTGATTGGGTTATTCAAGGTTTTGGGCTCTAGATTCTTGAGCTCTTTATATATCTTAGAGATCAGTCCTCTATCACTTGTAGGGTTGGTGAAAATCTTTTCCCATTCTGTAGGCTGTCGTTTTGTCCTATTGACAGCGTCCTTGGCTTTACAGAAACTTCTTAGCTTCAGGAGATCCCACTTATTGACTGTTGATGTTAGTGTCTGTACCACTGGTATTATATTTAGGAAATGGTCGCCTATGCCAATTCATAGAAGTGTATTTCCCATTTTCTTTTCTATCAAGTTTAAAGTGGTTGGGTGTGGCGGAAAATCAAGAACTGTACGTGTGTGAGTCGCAACAGAACATAGAAGCTGAGAGAGAGGGGCGTGGTCACTAAAAACACGATTTAGACAAAGCCTGAAGAGAGATGAGAGGCAGGCTTGGAGGTCTCTCAAGTCTCTGGTACAGAGTGCTGGCGCAGGACTTCCAGTTCGCAACAGAGAGAGTTCCAAGCCAACAGCTAAAAAGGGCAGCAACTTAACTTTCTCCTAAAACCTTCCCTATTTTATAAGTGATCCTCACAAAATAAACCTCATTCAAAACATATCTCACGGTGGGTTTTTACCGTGATAGTTGGGTTTATGTTGAGGTCTTTGATCCACTTGGATTTGAGTTTTGTGCAGGCTGACAGGCTCAGATCTATTTGCATTTTTCTACACACTTCCATCCAGCTATGCCAACACCATTTGTTAAATATACTATCTTTTTTCCATTGACTATTTTGGGCCTCTTTTTCAAAGATCAGGTGTTCATAGGTTTTTAGGTTAATGTCTGGATCCTCAATTCTATTCCATTGGTCCACAAGTCTGTTTTTATGTCAGTAACAGGCTGTTTTTATTATGTAGCTCTATAGTATAACTTGAAGTCAGGGATGGTGATATCTCCTGAGGGTCTTTTGTTGAGTAAAATTGTTTTGGCAATCCTGGCTTTCCTGTTATTCCCAATGAAATTGAGTATTGTTCTTTCAAGGTCCAAAAAATATTGTATTGGGATTTTGATGGACAGTGCATTGAATCTGTAGATTGCTTTCGGTAAAATTGCCATTTTTACTATGTTGATCCTACCTATCTACAAACATGGGAGAGCTTTCCATTTTCTGATATCCTCTTCAATTTCTTTCTTTAGTGATTTAAAATTTTTGTCAAATAGGTCTGTTACTTCTTTGGTTATAGTTACTCCAAGTTATTTAATTTGCAGCTATTAAGAAGGGTAATGTGTCCCTTATTTCTTTTCAGCTCTTCTATCTTTAGTGTATAGAAGGGCTACTGATTTCTTTGAGTTAATCTTGCATCCTGCTACATCAACTGAAGAATGGATTAACAAACTGTGGTACATCTACACAATGGAGTACTACTCAGCAGTAAGGAAAAATGATATCCTTAAATTTGCAGGCAAATGGATGGATTTGGAGAATATCCTCCTGAGCGAGGTATCACAAATCCAGAAAGATAAGCAGGAGAGGTACTCATTCATTAGTGGACTCTAAACAAACAAACAAACAGGAAAAAAGCAAAGCATGCCCAAGCTGCAAACCACAACCATTGAGCAGCTTGGGATCAGAAACATCTTGGACTGACTCCTAGGATCCCACGCCCCCTAGAGGAACACCAGACTCAGTCTTGAGTTTTGGGGGAGAAAACTGGATCTGCCAGGAGTAGGGGCTGAACTAAACAATATTGGGACAATGGGACCTTGGGACCACTTGCCGCCTACGGGGGTGGGGGGGAGGAATGGGGAGTTGTGGAGAAGAGAATATGACCTGATGTGTTAGGACGGGGAATGGACCTTGAATAAGGATATACAATATAGAAAGTGTGATTTCTTTGTTATAAATAAATAAATAAATAAATAAATAAATAAATAAATAAATAAATAAAATAGAAAAGTTCTGATCCCCACTTTTTGAATGGGTTTTTCAAACTTTTGTGCTCTAGTTTCTTGAGCTCTCCTATATATTTTAGAGAATAGTCCTCTGTCACTTGTGGGGTTGGTGAAAATCTTTTTCCATTTTGTAGGCTGTCGTTTTGTCTATTGACAGTGTCCTTGGCTTCACAAAATCTTCTCAGTTTCATGAGGTACCACTTATTGATTGTTGTTCTTAGTGTCTACTACTGGAGTTATATTTAGAAAGTAATCACCTGTGCCAATGTGTTCGAGGGTATTTTCCACTCTATTTCTATCAAGTTCAATGTGACTAGATTTATGTTGAGGTCTTTGATGCACTCTGGATTTGAGTTCTGTGCTGGGTGATACCTTAGATCTATTAGCATTTTTCTGCACACTTCCATTCAGTTATGCCAACAGCATTTTTTTAAAGATACTATCTTATTTCCATTCAATATTTTCTGCCTCTTTGTCAAAGATCAGGTGTTCATAGGTTTTGAGATTAATGTAGGGATCTTCAATTTGATTGCATTGATCAACAAGTCCTTTTTTATGCCAGTACCAGGCTGTTTTATTACTGTAGCTCTATAGTATAACTTGCAGTCAGAGATGGTTATGCCTCTTGAAGTTCTTTAGTTGAGCAAAATTGTTTGGGCAATCCTGGCTTTCCTGTTATTCCAAATGAAGTTGAATATTGTTCTTTCAAGGTCTGTAAAATATTGTGTTAGGATTTTGATGGGAAGTGCATTGAATCTGTAGATTGCTTTTGATGGGATTGACATTTTTACCATGTTGTTCCTACCAATCCAGGAGCATAAGAGATCTTTCCATTTTTCTCATATCCTCTTCAATTACTTTCTTCAGTGATTTAAAGTCTTTGTCAAACAGATCAGATACTTCATTGGTTATAGTTATTGCAAGAAATTTAATGTTATGTGCAGCTATTATAAAAAGTGATATTTCCCTTATTTCTTTTCCAACCCTTTTATCATTAGTGTAAGGAGAGCTACTAATTTTTTTCAGTTAATCATGTATTCTACTACATTGCTGAAAGTGTTTATAAGCTGTAGAAGTTTCCTAGTAGAATTTTGTGAATCACTTATGTACACAATCATATCATCTGCAATTAGAGATAGTTTCACTTCTTCTTTTCCAAATTGTATTCCCTTAATCTCCTTTCATTCTCTTATTGCTTTAGCTAAAACTTTTAGATCTATATTGAATTGATAAGAGGAGAGAGGACATCCTTGTCTAGTAGTCCAGTTCCTGATTTTAGTGGGATTGCTTTGGGTATTTCTCCATTCAATTTAATGTTGGCTGTCAGCCTTTATTATATTTAGATATTTTCCCTGTAATCCTGATCTCTCCAGGACTTTTATCTTAAAGGAGTGTTGGATTTTGTCAAAGGCTTTTTCAGTG
The DNA here is from genome assembly GCA_004025045.1 of Sigmodon hispidus. Classification (NCBI taxonomy): domain Eukaryota; kingdom Metazoa; phylum Chordata; class Mammalia; order Rodentia; family Cricetidae; genus Sigmodon; species Sigmodon hispidus. The sequence goes on from PVIH01013212.1 coordinate 27,184, forward strand.
TCTAAGGATGTAATCATGTAGCTTTTTTCCTTCAGTTTGTTTATTTGATGGATGACATGCACGGTTTTTCATATATTGAACCATACTGCATTTCTGGGATGAAGCCTACTTGATCATGGTGGATGATATTTTTTAAATGTTCTTGTATAAGGTTTGACAGATTTTTTTGAGAATTTTTGCATCAATATTCATGATGGAAATTGGTCTGTAATTCTCTTTTTTGTTATGTCTTAGAGTCGCTTGGGTATTAGGGTAATTGTGTCCTCATAATAAGAGTTTAGCAGTATTCCTTCAGTTTCTACTTATGAAACAGTTTGAGGGTATTGGTAGTAGTTTTTCTTTGACCATCTGGTGAAATTCTGCACTGAAACCATCTGGACCTGGGCTTTTTTTTTTTTTTTTTTTACTTGGAAGGCTTTTAATGGCAGCTTCAATTTCCTTTAGGGTTACAGGTTTGTTTAGGTATTTAACCTGATCTTGATTTAATTTTGGTAAATGGTACCTGGCCAAAAAGCTGTCCATATCTTCTAGGTTTTCCATTTTTGTGCAATGTAGATTTCCAAAGTATGACCTGATAATTCTCTGGTTTTCTAGGGGTCTGTTGTTACATCTTTCATTTTTGATATTGTTGATTTGGATACTCTCTCTGCTTTTTGGTTATATTGGATAAAGTTTTATCTATCATGTTGACTTTCTCAAAGAACCAACTCTTAGATTCATTGATTCTTTATATTGTTCTTTTTGATTCAATTGCATTGATTTCATCTTTAAGTTTGATTATTTTCTGCAGACTTCTCCTTCTACGTGTGCTTGCTTCTAGTTGTTCTAAGGTTTTAAGCTGTACTCTTAGTTCTCTACTTTGTGATTTCTATAGGTTTTTTTATATAGCCATGTAGTGCTATGAATTTTTCTTTTAAGCCTGCTTTCATTGTATTCGTAAATTTGGGTACATTGTAGATTCATTTTCATTAAGTTCTAGGAAGATATTGATTTCTTTATTAATTTCTTCCTTGACCCAGAGGTGGTTCAGTTGAGTGATGTTTAATTTCCATGTGTTGGTAGGCTTTCTGTGATTACTGATGTGGTTGAACTCTAACTTTAGGCCATGGTGGTCTGATATAATACAAGGGATTATTTCCATTTGTTGTATGTATCGATATTTGCTTTATGACCAATTATGTGGTCAATTTTAGAGAAAGTTCCATGTGATGCTGAGAAATATGTATATTTCTTTGTGTTTGGGTAGAAGCTTCTGTAAGTATCTATTAAATGTATTTGCATCATAGCCTCTATTAGACATCTTATTTCTCTGATGAGTCTCTTTCTTGTGACCTATCCAAGGATGAAAGTGGGGTATTGAAGTCTCCCACTATTAGAGTGTGAGAATTGATGTGGGATTTGAGCTTTAGCAGTATTTCTTTTACATAGATAAGTGTACTTATATTAGGGGCATCAATATTCAGGATTGAAATCTCATCTTGATCAATTTTTCTTGAGGTGAATAAGTAATGTCCATCCTGGTCTCTTTTAATTGATTTTAGTTTGAAATTTACTTTGCTAGATATTAGGATGGCAATACCACCTTGTTTCTTAGGGCAATTTGATTGGAAAATCTTCTCCCAACCCTTTACTCTGAACCTGTGTCTATCTTTAAGGTTGAGGTATGTTCCTTGTATACAGCAGAAGGATGGCTTCTGTTTTTGTATCCATCATGTTTGTGTTTGTGTATGTGTGTTTTTATAGATTAACTGAGTAATTGATGTTAAAGGATATTAGTTACCTTGATTGATATTTCCTCTTATTTTTGGTGGTAAATTGTATGTATTTCCTTTCTTTAGGCTTTCCTTCTGTGGGATTATTGATTGTTTGTGGTTTCATAGGTGTATCTGGGATCTTGAGGTTGGGGTTTTTCCTCTAATGATTTCTGAAGGGCCAGATTTGTAAATAAGTATTGTTTAAGTCTGACTTTGTGAAGAAATATCTTGTTACTCCATCAATGGTGATTGACAGTTTTGCTGGACATCGTAGTCTAGGTTGGCAGCCATGCTCTTTTAGTGTTTATATACCTTGTGACCAGAACCTTCTTGCTTTCATTTTTTTTCTATTGAAAATCAGGTGTTATTCTTATGGGTCTGCCTTTATAGGTACTTGTTCCTTTTCTTCTGCAGTTCTTGATATTTTTTTTTCTGTATGCTTTGTGTCTTAATTATTATATGGCAAGCAGATTTTGGGGGAGCTTATTCTATTTGGTGTTGTGTAAACTTCTTGTATCTTTATATGCATTTCTATTTTATCTTGGGATAGTTTTCTTCTATGATTTTATTGAATACATTATCTGTGCCTTTAAGCTGGTATTCTTCTCCTTCTTCTATTCCTATTATTCTCAGGTTAGGTCTTTTTATGTTATCCAAAATTTTTTGAACATATTCTGTTATGGCATTTTTAGTTTTAGTGTTTTCTTTGACTGATGTATCTATTTCGGCTATTGATTCTTCCACTCTAGAGATTCTCTCTTCCATCTCTTAGAATATATTGGCTATACTTCTATCTGTAGTTCTATCTCTTTTCTTCAGATTTTCTATTTCAATCATTGCCTCATTTTGTGCCTTTTTTATTGCTTTTAATTTAATTTTTAGTTTCTGGAATGTTTCTTTCATTTTTTGGTTTTCCTTTTCTCATTTTTTTTTTTGTTTTCTTTCAAGGATTTTTTCATCTCTTACAATTTTTTGTTTGTATTTTCTTCCATTTCTTTAAGGAAATTTTTATATCTTCTTTTAAGGCTTCTATAATCTTATAAAGGTGTTTTTGCTGTTGTTTCCTTCTGTTTCCTCTTCATTGCTCTGATTGGGTCATGGTCTTGTAGAACTACCAGTTTCTTCCTGTGTTGCATTGTTTTTCTTTATATTGTTATATGTATTTTTGCACTAGTGTCTGCCCATTGCTTTAGTGCTTCACACTTAGCTCCTACTCAGTTGTGGCTGGAGGACTTGTGTGTCTCCTGTCTGCTCTGTGCTGTCTCCATGATCTGTGACTCTGTTCTGAATATGGTTCTGTGTTTCAAAGTTGCCTGATTGTCTATGATGACACAGCTCACCCTGGAGGTGGGGCACAGCTGTAGAAGATCCCTTCTGTTAGGGGTCACTGGGAAAGGCCCATCCAGCTAAAGCCTAGGGCCTGTGCGCTAGCAAGAGTCTGAGATAAGAACTATGGGTGTGACCCTGGCCCTGGAAAGAAATTCTCTGATTGAGAAGCCCAGGAGCTAGAATCTGCTCACCTCTGAATCCACTCTGGACACAGATCTGAGTTTTCTTATTTTCTTACACAATAATAAGACATGGTTTTAGTAATTAAAAATTATTTCAGAATTATTCATATTTGAAAATAAAATTGTAAATAATAATATAAATCTTCTTAAATGTAGAGATAAAATATTTCTTTGCTTTTTATTAGAAAGAATTAAAGTATCTTTCCTTTTACCATTATCTAATATGTCATGACTTATACTATCTAAGCATACAGTATAAGTATATGAATAGAAAAGAATAGAAGAGAATGTATAGAATAATTATAAGTCATAACAGTGTTCTTTGGAGTCTTTGATTTGACCTTTAATAGATATTTAACAATGGGTAACTTTAAAAAGTTTCAGCATACAAGAATGAACTCAAAACCTCTAATTTTCTGTAGAAATAAAAATAAAACCTCTCCTTCAATGTAGAATATCTTTTGACTTTAATTTTGAAATCAGAATATTTCAAAATATATAGGTTGGCTTAATCTAGCAGCATTTATAGTCAAATATCTCTTAGCAGCTCTTGGTCCTTTGCAGACAAAAATTTCAAAGGAAACACAACAACCTACAGCATCCAGACTCTTTATATATATTTCATCTTTACATTTTTTTCTATTTATTTTAAAGAATTTTTCTTATTTTTTTTATTCTACCCTAAGCCAATATATATTTTTTAATCACACTATAATCTGTTTGGAGGGTTTTTTGTCCGAATCTACTGCTTACCTCTATCTTTTTCTGACCACACACAAGCATGCTAAGCAACAGGGCTAGGATTAACATCTTGTGTCTACAATTAAGGCTTCAGCCTATGGTGACTGGCCTTACCCAGCTCCTTGGTGTGTGAGAGCTTAGCTTTTTGGCACAGGTACTGGGAGGAGCTACATTTATACCCCAACTCTGCCAAGTTTTAGTATCCACAATGCCACCAAGTAAAGCATCATCACTCACCCTCATAAACACCATTTAATTGTTGTGTAGCAGGCTCTTAAAATCGCCTTGTTCCTTCTGACCCTAATGCTAAGTTAGCAAGCCTCCCTTAAAGGAGCCATGTCTCTGCTTGCCCCTCCCTGAGAAAATCCTGCTACCAAGAAGAAGTGCTAGACTTTGTTTTCTTTGTGTCTGTATAAACAGCAATCTTAAATCAATCATATGCAGCTAATGCCTGTAACTAGGATTCTATGATACTCTGGTCAATGGCCATGCTGTATCTCAAGCTTGCATGTCAATCTGCATCATGGCTCACTTGAGAGGTACCACTATAAAGCTGTTTCTGGCTCCATTTTTCTGATCTAGAATTCTTTTAAAGCTTCTCAGGCTTTATGTAGATATATATGTACCATCTTGGAGTGCTATTTGTAGTCTGAAGTTTCCGTTCTGCCAGAAACTCTTAAATACCCAGCCACTATTTCCCAAATATTTGACTTGGAGGTTTATTATCACAGTAAGTGCTAGGCTAGCAACTTAAGCATATTACTATCTATCTGTTTCATTTAAATTAACTATAATTTTTATCTATGATTTATCATATTACTTATTACCTTTGCTCAATCCAGCATTCTCATTTTGCTTCCTTTGTGTCTGTCTGGTGACTGCTTGTCTGCCATTCTGTTATGCCCACATGTAAGAATTTCCTCCAGGGAGGCTGGACATGTTGCTATGGGTGGGGATTTTATTGCTACCTACAGAGAATGAGAACTTGGGTCGATCACCTAGCTCTGCACAGCAGAAGCGGGTAAGAGCACTTTGCCCCAATGAGCATGGGAGGGTTAAAGAAAAACCTACATAATCAAGATGTGACACACCTTAATGTTCCAGTATTGGGCAAAGGGTTAATGTGCAGCAGCATTGGAGTTTTTTGGTGTAAATCCCACCTTTGAATCCATTGGCTGCTGCAGTAGTTCACTCAAGGACCTTCGCCCAGTCCCCACAATGATTCCAGGTCTTTACAATTTTTCTCCCAAGAATTCGCCTAGTCTGGTCACCCTGCCTCTACTTTTTGCTTAACAACTGGACAATCAGCATTTCATTAAAACAACACCAGTGACAAATTTTTACAGTGTATGAGAGCATTATCCCACACATGTAAGAGGGAGCCAAATGGTTAATGACCACTAGTAAACATGAACTGACATATTTAAAATAGTTTTTCTATTGACCAAGCCTTTCAGCAGGTATCTTCAGCTACAAAACTTAAAATTTCTCACTCCAAAACATGACAACATCCTCCGTCATAGAGTTGGGATCAAAAATGAAAGAATACCTACAGTGATCTGCTGGTGCCAAAAGGCTAAAATCCCTATTGTTTTAAGCTGTGCCATGAATTCAGGCAGTTTCCTTTTACTCCTCCCAGGCATCAGGTCTTTGACTCTTCAGGCATTTGACTGATAATAGACTTTAATAGTAACCCTATCATGTCTATCAAAAGAACCTTTTGACTATGAATCTCCCCAATCCAGGCACCTAAGGCTTTTTGACTTTGGACCTCCCCCCTTTTCAGGCACCTAAGGATAAGTGCATGTTTCTGTCTTGAGCCCCTATTTAATGCTGGCCAAATCATAAAGTTTCAGAGCGTCGTTGGAATTTTATCTAGCTCTCATTTTCTTCATGTTCTCATTGTGCATTTGTCTTGCCCCCCTGATTTAGGTCTATGTTGAAAACCCTGCTGGTTGGGGCAGTGATATAAAACTTCTATGCATACAATTGTTAAGTTATCATTAAATTACTACCTAGTTACAACAGAGATTAAATAATATTATCTCAATTACTGTTTTTTCCTTTATGTGGTGGTGTCTCTCAGGAATGAGACTGTCTTCAAACGTGGTATGTGTCTCAGGATAACAGAAAACTTGTGATCCTTATAATCATGTCTTTCAGTGCAAGCTAGCTATATAGGCATGTACCAATAAGTCCAGTGATGATCATTTATACTTTTGATAATTTATGAAACTTATCTTTTCATTAAGTATGAATCAATAGCTAGAGAGTTTAAGTCAGATTCATTACTGAACTCTCTTTGGATCTGGCTCACTGACTCAAGCATTGTCTCCACTGATTATTGCACAATTACCATATGTGTGGAACCACTATAAGATTAATACTAACAGCTTAATGGATAGCACCATAATTTCTCTTCATTAGTATTTTGCAAGTAAGAGGTAGAAAATTTACATTCATAATGAGTTCAACACCATTTTTCTTAATTAATTGCTTTCAGGTGCCTTTTTTCACACAACCTCGCATATTCTTTTCAAGAACTAAAAAGAAAAGAAATTTTTGAAAGCGACAGTATAAAGTGTGTGATCTTTGGTCCCACATCTGACGAGAAACTTTTAATCTGTTATATAAGTAAATTAAAAAATAAAACTGATACTGCTGTTTATTAACACAATAACTTTTCTATGTACCAATGAACAGAAGAAAACATGGAGCTTAAATAATAACACAAAAAGATTTTGCTGTTTCTTTTATTTTATCATGATCTAATTTGAAAGTGAAGACCAAGATTCTTGAAAATTATATGCTCTTGAAAATATATTCTTGAAAATAAATGGAAATAATTTCTTATGAAGTTAAGATGAATGTCATTTTCTTTCTCCCACTTAACTTTTTTTTTGTATGTATGTTTGTGATAATGAGTATTATATCAACAATATCTTAACCAGTAGTATTCATTTACTTTAACTGACTTTTTAACATTAAAGTATGGAATATTCTAAAACAAAATTAAAGTGATCAAATGAACTAAAATATTTGTTTGGTGACTAGTTTTTGAAATTTCAAAGGAATATTTTAGAGTATAATGGAGATCAATGAATATACTTAAGGGCTTATTTGTCTTTTATTCTCTTTCTTTGATATTTTCTCTAAGATTACCCAGAATCAGAAAAAAAACACAACCACTTAGGTATTTTCTTTCATCATTTTTTTAGTAGGAAATCAAGATCTCTCAAAAATATTATTAAAACAATCAAACTTACTTTTGTTTTAGATTATTTTCTTTTGATACGAGCAAACAAGGACATTAACCTGATGTCAGCATACTAAACTTGGCCAATTTTATTATTGCTTATTTAATACATTATGCATCTGTGGACACATACTAAATTTTTACTCTACACAATTAAAGATATATACTACAGTAACAGGCACAGATAAAGTCTCCCTGTCACCATACCCACAGCTGCTGCTGAGGGAATTTGCACAGATACCCACCTCCACCACCAACTGAGCTAACAGATAATGACAGAGGTCCCTGAAGGACAGACTCAGACCCGCCCAGAGGTGAGGAGGGGTCACCAGGCCCAAGTGCCTGTATTCTAGCCAGGGAGGGAGAGTTGAGCTCCCATCAGTTGCGGTTCTGCTTTCGGGAGCGGGTGCTGTCTGCAGAGTGAATACCAGCCCACTCTGTAGCAGGCACAGATAAAGTCTGTCTGTCACCATGCCCACAGCTGCTGCTGAAGGAATTTGCATGGATACCCACCTCCACCTCCAATTGAGCGAACAGATAACAACTGGGGTCCCTGAAGGACAGACGCAGACCCTACCCAGAGAGAAGACAGGAGGCACACAAGCCCGAGTGTCACAAGTGACCAGGAGCCACCTAATCGTGAACCACTAAAGCCATGGGCAAACGTCAGTGCAAAAACTTACATAATGATACAAAGAACAACAAGGTAACTCCAGAAGAAAGTGGCGATCTTACAAATACAAGACTTGAACTGAGCAATGACGAGGAAACAGAAGGAAGCAACACCAAAAATTCCTTTTTGATGAACATTGAAGCTCTCAAAGAAGATATGAAAAATAGCCTTAAAGAAATAGAAGAAAATACAAACAAAAAGTTGGAAGAGATGAACAAATCCATGAAAAAAAACATGCCAGGAACTAAAAACTGAAATAGAAGCAATAAAAAAGGCACAAAATGAGGCAAAGATGGAAATAGAAAATCTGAAGAAAAAAGCTTGAAACACAGATACAAGCGTAACAAACAGAGTTCAAGAGATGGAAGATAGAATCTCTGAAGTGGAAGACTCAGTAGCTCAAATAGATATATCAGTCAAAGAAAATAGTAAAACTAAAGAAGCCATAACTCAAAATGTACAGGAAATATGGGACACCATGAAAAGACCTAATTTGAGAATAATAGGAATAGAAGAAGGAGAAGAATACCAACTGAAAGGTACAGATAATGTTTTCAATAAAATCATAGAAGAAAACTTCCCTAACCTGAAGAAGGAAATTCCTATAAAGATACAAGAAGCTTAAAGAACACCAAATAGATATGACCCCCCAAAAAGTCAGCGCGCCACATTATAATCAAGCCACAAAACATACAGAACAAAGAAAAAATTTTAAGAGCTGCAAAAGAAAAGGGCCAATCCACATATAAGGCAGATCAATCACTATAGATGAAGTAAACAAGTTATTTCAGGACAAAGTCAGACTGAAAGAATATCTATCTACCAATCGAGCACTACAAAGAGTATTAGAGGGAAAACTCCAACCTAAGGACCCAGATACACCCAGGAAATCACAAACAATCAATAATTCCACAGAAGAATACCCTAGAGAAAGGAAATACAAACAAGTTACCACCAAAAATGGCAGGAAATATGAATCCATGGTCACTAATTTCCCTTAATATCAATGGTCTCAACTCTCTTATAAAATGTCACACACTAACAAGATGGATACAACAACAGAAGCCATCCTTCTGTTGCCTACAAGAAACACACCTCAACCGAAAGACAGACACAGGCTTAGAATAAAGGGTTGGAAAAAGATTTTCCAGTCAAATGGTCCTAAGCAGGGGTTGAAATCCTAATATCTAACAAAGTAGAATTTAAGCTAAAAGCAATAAAAAGGGACCAAGATGGTCACTACTTATTCATCACAGGAAAAATTGGTCAAGAGGAGATTTCAATCTTAAATATTTATGCCCCTAATATAAGGGCACCTACTAATGTAAAAGAAACACTGCTAAAGCTTGAATCCCCCATCAATTCTTACACTCTAATAGGGGGAGATTTCAATACCCCACTTTCAACCCTAGATAGATCAACCAGACAGAGTCTCAACAGAGAAATAAGTAGTCTAAAAGAGGTTAAGATGCAAATGGATTTAATAGATATCTACAGAACCTTCCACCCAAAGGCAAAGGAATATATATATTTCTCAGCTCCTCATGGAACTTTCTCCAAAATTGACCACATAATTGGTCATAAAGCAAATATCAACAGATACAAAAAATTGGAAATAATTCCTTGTAACATATCAGACCACCAGGGCCTAAAGTTAGAGTTCAACAACATTAAAACCCAAAGAAAGCCTACCAACTCATGGAAACTAAACATCACTCAGCTAAACCATATCTGGGTTAAGGAAGAAATTAAGAAAGAAATCAAAGTCTTCCTAGAATTTAATGAAAATGAATCTACAACATATCCAAACTTCTGGGACACAATGAAAGCAGTCTTAAGAGGAAAATTCATAGCACTAGATGCTTATATGAAAAACCTAGAGAAATCCCACACTAGAGACCTAACAGCTCAGCTGAAAGCCTTAGAACAATTAGAAGAAAACTCACCTAGAAGAAGTAGACGGCAGGAAATAATCAAACTTAGAGCTGAAATCAATACAATTGAAACAAAAAGAACAATACAAAGAATCAACGAATCTAAGAGTTGGTTCCTTGAGAAAGTTAACAAGATAGATAATCCCTTAGCCAAAGTAATCAAAAAACAGAGAGAGTGTGTTCAAATCAACAAAATCAGAAATGAAAAGGGGGACATAACAACAGACCTCCAGGAAATACAGATAATTATCAGATCATATTTTGAAAATCTGTATTCCACAGAAATGGAAAACCTAGAAGAAATGGACAGCTTTCTGGACAGGTACCATCTACCAAAACTAAATGAAGATCAGATTAATTACCTAAACAGGCCTATAACCCTTAAGGAAATTGAAGCAGTCATTAAAAACCTCCCCAAAAATAAAAGCCCTGGTCCAGATGGTTTCAGTGCCAAATTCTACCAGATTCAAAGAATTACTACCTTTACTCCTCAAACTATTTCACACAGTAGAAACTGAAGGAATATTGCCAAATTCGTTTTATGAGGCCACAATCACCCTAATACCCAAGCCACTCAAAGACACAACAAAGAAGAATAATTACAGACCAATTTCCCTCATGAATATTGATGCGAAAATTATCAACAAAATTTTGGCAAACCGTATACAACAATGCATAAAAGATATCATCAACCACCAACCAAGTAGGCTTCATCCCAGAAATGCAGGGCTGGTTTAACATACGAAAAACTGTAAATGTTATCCATCATATAAACAAACTAAAGGAAGAAAACCACATGATCATATCCTTAGATACTGAAAAAAGCCTTTGACAAAATCCAACACTCCTTTATTATTAAAGCCCTGGAGAGATCAGGAATACAGGGAGAATACCTAAATATAATAAAAGCGATTTACAAGAAGCCGACAGCCAGTATCAAACTTAATGGAGAAAAATTCAAAGCAATCCCACTAAAGTCAGGAACTAGACAAGATGTCCTCTTTCCCCTTATCTATTCAATATAGTTCTCGAAGTTTTAGCTAAAGCAATAAGGGAACGAAAAGAGATTAAGGGCATACAAATTGGAAAAGATGATGTGAAGCTATCTTTATTTGCAGATGACATGATTGTATACATAAGCGACCCAGAAAATTCTTCCAAGGAACTGCTACAGCTAATAAATACCTTCAGCAATGTAGCAGGACACAAGATTAACTCAAAGAAATCAGTAGCCCTTCTATACACTAAAGATAGAAGAGCTGAAAAAGAAATAATGGAAACATTAACCTTCATAATAGCTGCAAATGGTATTAAATACCTTGGAGTAACTGTAACCAAAGAAGGATCGGACCTATTTGTCAAAAATTTTAAATCACTGAAGAAATTGAAGAGAATATCAGAAAATGGAAAGCTCTCCCATGTTCCTGGATTGGTAGGATCAACATAGTAAAAATGGCAATTCTATCAAAGGCAATCTACAGATTCAATGCACTGCCCATCAAAATCCCAACACAATATTTTTTGGACCTTGAAAGAACAATACTCAATTTTATTGGGAATAACAGGAAAGTCAGGATTGGCAAAACAATTTTATTCAAAAAGAACCTCAGGAGGTATCACCATCCA
>PVIH01013212.1:47593-59839 GCA_004025045.1 Sigmodon hispidus
TACTGGGTCAGTGGGACCATGGGACTGTCTGCTCCCTGCCCAGGGAGGGGATGGGGAGTTGCAGTGAAGAAAAATGACCAGATGTGTTGGGAGGGGGAAGAGACCTTGAATAAGGATATACAGGGATGAAAAAAAAATTCAGAGGGAAAGATGAACACAAAGAAAATATAGGTGTAGCAATCTTATTTGTATTTCTTCCGTTGATAAGCCATGCCTATCATTTTTATCCTCTGTATAGTTATTGTTAACTCTTCCACATTTTAAATTCTTTTTACTGTGTTTTTTTTTTGATAAATACAAAATAAAGAAGAGAGAAAAAAAAAGATTATAAAAGAATTTTGAACTTTTGACCTGAAAAGCCATTGAATACATAGATCTTAATGGTCTTTTCTATGACATTATGGAGCTTAAGCATACTTTAAGAATTGCAGACAATGGAGGTCTGATTTGTAAAGTTTCAGAAAAAAGATTCTATCAGGCTGTTCTTATATTTTGATTATGTTATGTATTTAGAACTATACAAATAGCAGCAATGAAATATTGTTTTTAAATTTCCTATGGAATATAGATGTTGAAATGTAAAAAATAGGTATTTCTTTTCTGAAAATAGAGCAACCTAAAGAACAGGTTATGATAAAGTCAACAACTGTTAGTCTAATTCATTTCACTTTCTTTGAGTGATAAAACTAGAATTTATAAATTGGCCTTGAAAATTATGCATGAATATATATCAAAAACATATATGTCACAGTTTTTCCCAATCAAACCCTCACAATAGACAATGTCAACATTTGCAATCAGAAATCTTGTAGACCTTCACATGATCAACAATTCAGAAACTTTTTGTTGGGGCACTGATATTTCTGAGGTATTTTTATTTATAAATGACCAGTGAAGACAATATTTCTTATTGCAGGGTTTTTCCAAAATCCACCAATGTCATATTGTAATCATTATATATCTATTATAAACACATCAACCTATATTAAAAATATTATCAAAGGAAAAGAATCAGTAATTTTTAAAACTCTAGACTAATATTAAACAAAATAGTGTTAATTTGTCATTTAAACTAAAATTGCTAAGTTGTCAAAGCTTACAATTTTTAATTTGTTACAATTCCTTCCCTCAAGAAAATTTGTGCATTTCTCTTTTTCTCAGATTTGTCATTCATTTCTGGAAAGGTAGAACAGTTCCTGAAGGTAGTCTTATAGTAGGATATTTTTTAAATTGCAAGTAGAATAAAATATGAGCACTTTTAAAGAAGCAAAGAAAATTGTGTTCTTTCTCCAAACCATTATCTTCTAGGAAAATTTAAAATACATAGTGCTGATAATTTCCTCTCAGTTCCCTGTTAATAATATAGGAAGTATCCCCTGGACATATTGCATGGGAGAATATAAACATTTAACAGGCTGTATTAGTATAATAAGTATATGCTATTTTCTACTTGTTTTTATAATTTCAACTTGAAAAAAATAAAAACAATTTAAAAATACTTACATAAAAGACCAAGTTTTTAAAGGCATTTAATTTAATAAATATTTATAAAATTTAAATGAACAATTTGGATTAAACAATGAGCTCAGAGTATCTCCCATGTTCTCTCATTAATTTTTTTAGTGGGTACCTAGCAGTGTCAAATAAGTGGAGAATCACAGCAACTAATAATATATAAATAGTGGTTTAAATAAACATCTGCAAGTTTATCTTGGAAAATGAAAAAAAAAACCTAAAATGATAGTATGGACCTATTGAATTTTCTATTATTTTTCTATTGTATAATCAAAGTAAAATATTTGGACTTCCAGAAGCTCAGTGCTAGCTGGTGAAAGAAGCCTTCTCTGAAAAAAGAAAATTACTGGTGAGTGTTATAATAAACTAAAGCAATTGAAATTCCTCATGATATATAGAAAATGGGAAAAATCAATTTAAAATATATATTAAATTTCAATAAGAACAGTGTGATTTCACCACACTTGAGTCACAACCATTCAAATCCTTTACTTCAGAACAGCATGGTAGAAACTCTATTTTGAGGAGATGCTGTGAAGAAAATAAGACTCTTCTTCACCAAATTTGAGGTTTAGTTCTAATTTTCCTTCAAGGTGTGAGATATGGGAATCTGTCTGATATCCTTATCTGTTTCATATAGTGAAAGTTAGATTCTAGCAAAGTACAGCAAAACAGAATAGATTACCCTCATGTCTACACAGTCGCCAGCAGGATAGACAAAGTCCTGAAGATATAAACAACAGAAAGCATGAGTAATAGCCCTATTGGCAAATTCTAAAGCCTGAAATTAAACTAACTACAAAGAAATGTTTCAAAATATGCTCTAGCAACAAAATGTCAAACAGTAGACTGGCAATATAATGCAAATAACATTCTGTTAGCTGGCATGATGATCTGAATATAAATTTCCAGAACCCATCTAGAAATCATTTATGATGATACATATACACAATCCCAATGCTAGGGGTCAGAAATAAGGGATCCCAAAGTGTGTTGGAAAGTTAATCTTGATCATGTAAAAGCAGCAAGTTCAATGATAAACTAAATTTGATCCCTATTCTCCACATACAAATGAATACTCATGAGTACATGTGCACACACACATTACTACACATAAATAAACAAGTTCATAGTTATACAACACACAAAATAAACAGGGTGATTAGCATAAGTTGTAAAAACAAAATAAAACATGTTTTTATTTTTAAACAATAATATGTGCTACATAAAAAGAACCCCAAAATTATGTTTATAAAGAACAAAAGATCTTACAGTATTGTTCTTACCTGCAGTAACTTAGAGAATACCTTTATTATACAAGAATTATAAAATATTTACTATATTTATCTTCCAAATTAATAGAAACCATTTTATGTGCTAATGATGTAATATTATTTTAAAAAAAATAAATTATTTTTTTAAAAGAAGAAAGTCTAGAATTGCATAACACTATAACTGAAATGCAGATCTGATTAGATTTATTCTTCTGAAAGCTAAACAGATAAGATAAAAAAATGTATGTCATAAAAGAGAAGTAAATATGATGTGCTGAAAGGGCTAAAAATGGGATTATGGACAAAGGTAACTAAGAAAAGATAAAATGAACAAAGCATGATGACATAAATATATATACTATGATATTCTTTATTATATACAGATACCATTATGTATTCACATATGTATATATGTGTATGTGATATTGTCACAGTAAAGAAAATTACCTTTGTGCTTAGTGAAATTTATTAATGGAAAAGATTAAGGTATATACTTCAGCAAAGCGGAAACTCTGAGAGTTTATGATGGAGAAAATGTGCAATATAAACAACACTGAATTTTTTCTTAAAATATCTATAATGGAACATTTTATACTGTGCATATTTAACACAAAACAGCATATTACAAGGTAAAACTTCCTGATATTGTAAAATTTGCAGGCAAGTAGATGGATATGAAGAATATCCTCCTGAATGAGGTATCACACTCCATGAAAGAGAAGCAGGGGATGTACTCACTCATTAGTGGACTTTAAAAGAAAAGGATGTCATTGTATGGAAGAGTTCAAGGCTAGAACATAGCTAACTGAAAAGTGTCTTATTTCTGCACTGATGGCCTCTGGCAGGGGTGTGGGTGAGGAAGGACTTGTTTTATTTCAGTTTCTGGCCACAGGGAGTTTAATTATGCTCCAGTAGGTAAATGAGCAGCATGAATGGGTGTTTTTGTAAATGGGGAGATCTAAGAGTGGACATGAATACTAGAGGCCTGATAACTGAGTTTGATGGAGTGCATGATGTAAAATAATAAATATATAAATAAAGTTTCATAGAACATCAAAACAAAGGTAGTAATAGGTTTGTAACTTTTATAAATTAAGTAAACTATATGGATGTTACTATATACAACTATAATAGCAAAAATGGAATACAGCATGTATAATATTTATTATCTCATTATAGTAAGTGAGTATTATCTACAGTGAACTAGGATATATAAGATAAAACAAATCAGATAGCAACTACAAAGTATAAAACCCACATGCAAAAAACAAATTAATTACATTATTACATAAGAACATATTTACTTAATGAAAATTAAAGAGGGCTAGAAGAATACAAACTAAATAGAAAAAGATGGAAATTTATATCCATATAAGAATGAAAAACCCCAAGTATTTGATATTTAATACAAATATCAAATAAAAGTGTAAATAAAAACAACAAAGATGATAGTCCACCCAAAAGTCACTTGTCAGAAAGCAGCAATGGAAATACTTTCAGAGGAAAAAAATGACCTGTGAAACCAGAGTAAAACTAAAGATACTACTACAAATGATGAAGGAAATTTTATAATTGATTTTAGTCTATCAAGATGATATAAAATATATATATATATATATATATATATATATATATATATATATATATAGAGAGAGAGAGAGAGAGAGAGACTTGAAAGTATAGTTCACATGTAGAAATTATGAAAAAAAATTAAGGAGATAGAAAATTCAGTAATAAGTATTGGCATCCCAAGTGTTTCTCATTTTAAAAGGTAAAAATTTTTTATCAGGTATGATCCCCATAAATCCATTATCCATTACCAAGTAGTCTCTGAAATCCTACACATACAAGTAACATTAAGCAAATATAGAATACTATACTGTATATTTGGATGTGTGTGCTTAATACATAGAACGCTAAAAAAAAGAGGCCATGACTTTGAAATACTCAAGAAAGCTGTGGATGGTGCTTGGGAGATGTTGGAAGAAAGAGTAAAGATAGAAAATGAATTATATTTTAACTGAAAAATAAAAATCAAAAATTAAAAATTTTATGTGGGCAGAAGAGCATAAAGAAAATAGATATCTTCAGCAACAGTACAACCAGAAAGAACTATCAGAAATCTATATGTTACACCCACTGAAACAGAAAACAGTTTTTATCACAAATGCATGTGGAGCATGTTGAAGATCTAGAGTGTTGCACATGACAGATTAACTTTAATAAGTAATATGAATCTAAGAATACTAAATATTGTCTCTAAATAGTCACATAAAATCTTGAGATACAAATCTAGTTATTTTCCCACAATTAAATTGAAATAAAATCAACATCCTCCTGAATGTGAATCAATAAAATAAATTATCAGATGTAACATGAAACAATTTGATCTTCATCAAAAGCAAAGTTACAACCCAGATAATAATTCAAATATAGATATATTAGCCTTTACCTGGAAACACATAGCTCCTTGCTGTGGTTTGGGTTGGTCC
Source organism: Sigmodon hispidus (assembly GCA_004025045.1). Lineage (NCBI taxonomy): Eukaryota > Metazoa > Chordata > Mammalia > Rodentia > Cricetidae > Sigmodon > Sigmodon hispidus. The sequence goes on from PVIH01013212.1 coordinate 52,875, forward strand.
TTCAAGATTTTATGTGTTGAAATCAATTAATGCAGGCATAGCTTTTGTTTAATGATAAGAATTAGAGTAAACTACATCTTGATGGGTTTTTTTAGACAAGGAAAATAAACCGTAAATATGCAAATATGAATATGCACATCCACAGATGAAAGTGTACACAAATCCCCCCGCCTCTCTCTCTCTCTCTCTCTCTCTCTCTCTCTCTCTCTCTCTCTCTCTCTCCCCTCTCTCTCTCCAAATCTCTTCCTATGAAATGCTGATCTATCTCACAAATCTGCCTGCAAAAGGATTCACCATTTATAGATTCTTTAACCTTCTGTAGTGTGACCTAAAATAAAGGGTTTTTTTTTTTTATGTTCTGGATATGTAGAACTGTATTAGTAGTGGCAGAAAAGGAAAAAGTACAATGTCTGTCATTTAAAAAGATGATAATATGCAACCAGTAGCACAGCTTTTCATCTTAAAACAAATCAAATAATAATAATGTATATGACAACAATAAAGAAAAGGATGCTACTTATAATTCAGGGTAGATGGGGTCAAAAGAGGAAAGTTGAGATAGATTTAAGAGGAGGAAGAGAGAAGATAAAGTGATATAATTATATCTCAATTAAAATGAGGTAAACCATAAGCAGAAATAAAGTTATTCTAAGAAGCTGATGAAAAAAATCAGCTCTATTAAACTTGCAAACACAACACTCTAATTTTGTCTTTAAATTTAACAGGCTATTGAGACAGATTGTACTGGTTTATAATCTTAACAATTTAAGGTGTTGAAGCAGGAGAATATCTTATTCAAAACCAAACTGAAGTATAGTACAAGAACAGGCCCAGACTGAGCAAATGTTTGGAACCTTGTCTAAAATTAAATATATATATAACTATAAAGAAATTGTCTTTAGCCCAACAGTGATGGTTACATTATAACTGTGAAAGACTGAAAGCTGCTTTCAAATATCTCCATTGGCAGAAAACTTTATATCTGTAACAAAATCCTGAGGAAGTATATAAAAGTCATACTAAAATCAATGAGAGAACTTGCAATGTATGAGGGATACAAAAGGAATATAAAAAATGGCATCTATAAATTGTTTCTGGTATCTTTTAGTATGAGACATTCTGGGAATATAGCAAATACTAATGTGTATTTCAAAATGGTTCAGACTTTTTCAAATGTCCTCAATACAAGAATTAGTACTTTAAGTGTAGACATATCAGCTTAACAAATATTAAAATAGTGTGATGTAAATACAGAAAGCTATAATTTGTCAATTTATAATTCAAAAGCAAAACTTCAAACACCAGCAGTAGTTCTATACATTCAGAATAAAGTTAAAGTGAAGTTAAGCAAATTATTTATCTAAAAAGCTTATGAAAGATTAAACATAGAATCCAATCAATTTGTTTCACAAAGAAAAATTGTGTATTAAACTATACAAAATACAGTTAAAAAGTTAATAAAATCCCAAATAAATTGAACTGAAATTCCATTTTCTTAAATAAAGAATTTTTAATTTTGTTAAGACAGGAAAATGTCTCATATTAATGAAAATGTTTACTAAAACAATGAGATCTAGGAAGAGAAGCTGAAATTCTTACAGTTTCAAAGGAGCCTGATTATTAAAGCTGATAGTGAAACAAATAGGCAGAGTCAGAAGTCTTATTTTTCCTAATTTGAAAATTTTACACTAAGTTGCACAAAACAAGAAAATGTTGTCTTCTTAAATGGAAAAGCATCTACATCAGTGACACAAAGAGTCTAAAAATCATATATATGTAATTGTTTATGTGTTTAATACACTCATTATAAGGATGTCAAGAGTAGTACTACTTTTACTGTACTAACGCACTTATATATATATATTCAAAGAGTGCAATCATAAAGATTCTTCACACCACTCACTAATATTAGCATAAGAATGAATTTTAGGCACAATTATAAAAGGAAATCCATAAAATCCAGAAGAAAACAGCAATGTACTTTTAAGGTAGTGTAGTGGGTTTATGCTGGTAATGTAAATATTTGTCCCACCTATGGGTTTAATAAAAATCTGACTGGCCAAAGGCAAACAGGAAGTGTGACAGGGCTATCAGGCCAAGAAAACTCAGGAATATCTCAGAGCTGCCACAGACACGACAAGGAGACACAGCAGAATCAGGGGAAAGGAGCTAAAATGCTGCTCTGAGCAAAGATAGCGAACTGCATGGCTGAACAAGACAGGTTGAGTTCAGATGATGGAGCTAGAAAATTATATGCCTGGGCCCCAGGTCAACCAGCATAAAATGTCTGTGTGTTTCTGTGGGACTGTGGGTCCAGCCTTGAGGATAAACTGAAAAGGCCCGCCAGAAAACTTACTACAAAAAGGTAGACAATGGTTTCTTAGTATAATGCTTGGAACAAAACTACAAAAGAAAATAACACAGTCTATGATAAACTAAATACCAGCTGAGGCATCTAGCTCCATGAATTGAACAACTACCAAATTGGTATTTTCATCTGGAAACATCCATGGTTGAATAGCCAAACCACAGCCTGTAAGCCATACTACTAAAGCCTTTTACATATACAAGTAAATATATGTAAAGGGATTTATATATGTATAAATTTGTAATCATATATACAAAATGTACATATATACAAATTTATATATAAAGGTATCCAGTAGTATGTATTTATGTAGTAGCATTTACTTTGATACATATATTCTGTGTAATGTGTATGTATATATGTATATGTATATAATGTGAATTATGCTACAACAAACATTAATATACAAATATTTCTGTGACTGTGTAAAGCTATATTAGAGTTAATAATTAAAATATTTTAACAAAATATATTGATAAGTAATACTATGTGAGACTGAAAACTGAACATACCTTAGAAATAGCTATAATAGTAATTATTTCTGGTGGTTTAATATAATGACCTCCTTAGTCCTATATGTTTAAATGCTTAGGAAGTGGTACTATTGTTGGCATATGTGTAGTCTTATAGGAGAAAGCGTGTTATCTAGGGGTGTACTTTGAGGTTTCTGAAGCACAAGCCAGGACCAGAAGCTCTGGCTCTTTCTGCTGCCTACAGATCTGATTGTAGAAGTCTCAGCTACCAGTTTTGCCAGTGTGTCATCATACTTTCCATCATGTTGGTAATGTGTAGGGCCCTGCTGTGACCTTCACTTGCACTCTGAGCCTTGATGGGCCAGCCTGTGGAATGCTAGCTGCATATCCTGTGTTCTTCTCCCATTGTCCAGTATGTTTTTGCCTTCCTACCTGTGAGGGTTGGTACAGGAAGGAAGCTGTGCTGTTTACCTGAAGTCAGTATTTTTCCAGCCACCTGGGGAACTCCCACTGTGCTTTGCCCTGGGTAGCCCCATATATAATACTGAGAAGGAGATTGAATAAAATGTCATTCTCTTAGGATGAATGACCCAAGAGTCTGTGTCTATTCAATCCCCAGGCCCAGTCCTGAATCGCCAATGACCCAGGCAGCTGGACACTACATTAATGGGCGAAACCTCTGCAATAGTAAACAAGCCCTGATTAAATATTTTTAAAAGAGTTCTATGTTCATGATGTTGCTTCACAGCAATGGAACACTGATTAATATGTCACTTACATAATCATTAATAAATAACTAGGCAGAAAAAAGTATATGGATATGAGCATTGTTTATATTTGTCAAGTCACGTAATAATTAAATTGTCATATATTTAATTGTGAAAAATAAAATGTAATTGCTTTAAGATTGTATAGTAGATATTTCAGTAATGATTTTACAAATGTATGTGTGTAGTGGGAGATAGGAAGTGTGGGCAGGGCTACCAGACTATGAAAACTTTGGGAACATCTCAGAGCCGAGCAGAGTAGAGATGCCACACACACGACGAATATACATAGTAGACACAGAGGAAATATGTTGAAATGCTGCTCCGAGAAAAGGTATTGAGCCACATGGTTGAACAAGAATCATGAGTTGGGTTAAGATGAAGGAATTAGCAAGTTATATTCCTGGGTCCTAGGTCAATCAGCATGAAATTAATATAAGCATCTGTGTGTCACTGCAGTACTGCCTGTCTGCCGCTCTGTGGGTCTGCAGATCTGAGCCACTGGGCTAGGCCAACTAGTCTTGGCCAGATACCTAATACAACATATATGTAGAAAGATTATATTGTAGTAACAGGTTTCTGGCCTGGACTGTCTGCACGAACGAACCTACAGTTCCAGACCAATTAGCCCCATGGACTGGAATTGGCTATCCTGCTTAGCCTCCCCCAAATGACTCAGATAATTGTATTAATTTCATGCTGATTGGCCTATGGATTATTCAGCCCATTACCATGTCTTGCCATGTGGCCCTGACTTACCTGTGTTACTTTTTCATGTCGGTTCTTGGGTGGCTGGATGGTTTCTCCTTTGACTCTGCCCTCCTGCCCCTAATTATTCTGATTTCCCACCTACTTCTAAGGTGTCTGCCATAAGCAAAAACAGTTCTTTATTCACAGCATATAGAAAAACATCCTGGGGCTGGATAGATGACTCAGCGGTTAAGAGCACCGTCTGCTCTTCCAGAGGACCCAGGTTCGATTCCCACCACCCACATGGCAGCTAACAACTGTCTGTAGTTCCAGTTCCAGGCAAACACCAAGGCAAATAGATAAATAAATAAATAAAGTAAAAAAAAAAGAAAAACATCCTACAATCATTATATATAGAGAGATTTGTATATATGTATGTGTGTGTATATATATATATCTTAATTATAGATCTCATAATCATATCAGAAATCTCAATGGTCACCCCAATATTTAACAGATTCTTTCCCATAGGAAAATATTAATTGGACCACATGATGTCTAAAATTACTAGTATGAATAAAAAGAAATGATGTAGGAAAGGTTTATCTTTATATTTACTGTCTCAGAACATAACACAAATATCTTCATGTTCTATGATTCTGTAGATGACATGTTTCCAATCTTCCTGGAAAAGAAGCTGAGGATTCTGGAACCAACATGACATAACAAGAATCTCCTCTACAATGAAGCTTCTAGCACTGAGTGCTCTCTTTGTATCCAGTTGTTTGTGAGATAATTTTCCACTTTTTAGTATCCATACCCAATTGTTATTTGACTTCACAGTGCTGTGAAACAAAGAAATGATGTTTTCATTTTTTAAGTCTAGAATGCTTTGTGATGTGCTTTGCTGAGAAAAATGCACATTAAAGTATACTTAATACTCATTCTGATTTAAAGCTCAAGGAACCCTCCATAGGGTCACTTGGTATTGGAATGTCACTTCCACTATGGAAGCAAACTTTGGGGAAGCTGCTGGATGTGAGCACAAAGCCACTCAGATAGGAAGTGTCTCTCAGAAGCCCACTGTCAGCCTAGCTAGAAGGTTACTTCAGAGTAGCTAAGAGAAAAGGGACTAGATAAGAGTAAAGTAGGTATCTGTAGAAATTAAATGACATTTCATTCATCATACAGATTAAGAAAAAAAAAAGAACATTGTCCCCTACCTTCCTTAAAGATGTTTCTAAGAATGATTTGTGAAATTTTTTTGTACACATAGATGTATGAAACCTTTTAAATAAAAAGCACATTTCTGGTTTCAATCACAGGAATAATTCTAAGGATGTAAGAGCAAGTTATTTCAAATACAATTTTAAAAAGAAGATAGTAGACTTATACGTTGGTCCCCATGTGAGACTGTAGCATCTCCAACTTCTAGAATTCCCTCTTGAATCCAGCTTGAAAAATATGCCCCATGGCACCAAAACAAGAAAAGTCTGTTTTTCTTTGGAGGTAGAGTTAGCTAACAATCTTCTTGACAGATGAGTTAAAACCTAAGTGTGATGAGAGTAGCTACTCTTCCCTTTTGTTCCTTGAGGAGTTGTGGTTTTAGTACACACCTGAAGTATGTTGTTGTCTGTCTACTTGTACAAAAGAAAAGATATCATTTTGTTTTTCAAATTCTCAGTAGCTGGAACATAATACACATTTGAATCTAATGTTCTCTTTTTTTAAAAAATGGAAAGTAGCATTTTTGTATTAGAAGAATAGGTAGATATTTTCTCCAATAATCAACAGCTATTCATATGAGTCTAAATTCAATATCAGTAGTGAATAGTAGTTTTTCTAATTATGAACATTGTGTTATTTTGCACAGACTAAACTGTAAGTGGTAAAATCTGTGAAAATTCAGTTTTATGAAGCAGAATATCCATACCCAAAGAAACACAGACCCACATTCATACACACTAATTATTCTTCTTAACCTTCCTATAAATTAGAAAGATAGTAATATGTCAGAAAATATGACAGAGGCTAATATACCAAGCATCTAGCTTGAAAAAGAGCAATTTGATATATCTTTTGTTTTATCCATACCTAAAACTACTTTATATCATTTTCAAACAAATCCAAGATATCTTATTTCATTTCCCTGTTTACATCATTTGAATGAAAACCTTTTCAGTATACTTAGTAAAATATTCACTAAATTTTGAATTGGTAACAATACATATTCAAAGTAAAATATCTAAAGTATCTAAATAAGAGTGAAAAAAAGCCCTTAGTGTTATATTCATTTCTCTTTCTATTTTCTATATCTGTTCTTTAGTGTTAACAGACATTGGAATGTGATTCAAATATCGCATGAATTATTAAATGTAAAAAATAGGAAACATTTTCAAATTGCCTTTACAACATTTATCACTGTGAGATCTATATTTAAATATGACATGCTGATTTCAATTTCCTTTCCTGTGTCATTTTTCATTCTTAATTATTTTTAAACCAAGGGAAGTAATTGAATAAAATTAATGCAATATTAAATTCATTATGCAAAAATGTACTTTCTTAGATTTTGAAAATATATCATATTGCTTTAATAGATTTTTATACTATATATTTATGCAACTATACCCTTTATGAACATAGTACTAATTCTTCCATACAAAA
>PVIH01013213.1:0-51483 GCA_004025045.1 Sigmodon hispidus
CACACACACAGGTCACACACACAAGTCACACACATGTCACACACACACAGGTCACACACACAGGTCACACACACAAGTCACACACATGTCACACACACACAGGTCACACACACAGGTCACACACACAAGTCACACACATGTCACACACACACAGGTCACATACACATGTCACACACACACAGGTCACACACACATGTCACACACACACACTAAGTAACTAAGAAAATATAACAACAAAAATTCTACTGGTGCCATCTTGTACAGTTACTACTTTTTTAAACTTTCTCTTTTTCTAAATAATAGCAAAAACCTAGCAATCATTTCTCCTAGCCAATAATTGATGAAAAATTACTCTCTCTTAGTATGATTGGAGCATATTTTAATTTATCTATTTGCATTTGGTCTACAATTAAAATTATGTGGTGTTTAGGGCATTATTCTGAAAATGTTTCATAGGCTTTCTCTGATTCAGCGGAGAGAGTCCAGGTGCAAAGCTAAAATGTAAAATAATCCTCTATGAGTTCATACACAGGCCATTTATCTACCAGCTCCCAGGTGAGATCTGCAGGTAGGGATTTCAGAGAGATGTAGATTCCTCCAGACCTATCTTAGCCTGCTGAACCCAAGTAGTAGGTAATTCCCAAAGTATATCTGTGTGAATACAGTACTTGAAGTATATGTACTCATAAACAAACAAATAAGTACTATGTGAGACTATCTTACCCAACAAGAATCACTTGGTGAACTTGGAAGAGTACATCTCCACACACTTGCAAATATACGCATGATCTCCCCCTACCTCACTGGTTAGGGAATTTATTTTGTCAAATAAAATGACAAAAGTTATACATGCCACCTCTCAGCAGAAGCCACCCAACTCCTAACAGTGTGTGTCAGATTTCCCTCAGCTGTAAGAAGGGTGTGATAAGGTACATGTGTGTCCTGAGCAAAATGACAAGAACCTTAACAAAGCTGCACCTGACCAGTGATCAGCAAGATGTATGAGTATAGTTTGAAGTTTCTGTCATGCCACAAACACAAATACCCAGCAGTCTCTTTCCAAGTAACTGACTCAGAAGCTCAGTATTACTTACAAATGTTCAACCAGTACCTCAGGCTAGTTACTAACTAGCATTTATACTTAAATTAAGCAATAATTCTTATCTATAATTTACCACATGGCTTGGTACCTTTTCTTTGTCCAGCATTCTCGTTTTGCTTTCTCTGTGTCTGACTAGCAACTGCTTTTCTATCTTTTCTCTTCCCAGAATTCTCCTGGTCTGGTTGCCCCACTTATACTTCTTGCCTGGCTAATGGATAATCAGTGTTTTATTAAACCAATATGAGTGTGAGATCTTACAGTGTGTACTAGTGCATTGTCCCACAGCACATGAGTACTGAGGACTGAAGACTGAGCTCCATTGTGGAGATCTTGAGTACAATTGTCAGAACATACACACATGCACATGTGCACACATATACAAATATACACTCACAGAGGGAGGGAGGGAGGGAAAGAGAGAGAGAGAGGAGAGAGAGAGATATGCACACATGCATGCATACATAGACTAGATAAATAAGAAATATATTTTGTGATTAAGCCCACAGATTTTTGATTGGCTCCACAAAACACTTGCTACAGATGATAAATCAGTATTTGTTCATATACAACTGGCTTTACAAAAGGAATACAGACATTCATGGTGAGAAGGTTTGCAGGTATATTTTTATGGTCATGAAGGAAGGAAGTGGAAACCCTTCAACTTCAAGAAATAAAGTGAATTAGTTAAATATTAAGTAATTCCCAACAGCCATTTTTAAAGTAAATGCAAATCCTCAAGTCACATTCTGGCTTCTACTTAAGTAAATCAACATTCAGGAAGGAATAAACATTTCATAAAAATATGAGTGCAGCTTGGATGGAAAAGCCTCTGTGTGCTGGGGTGAAGCAAATTATGGCTCAGTAGGAAAGATAGGGTGCTGGGGTGAGATGATTATGGGTCAATAGGACAGTATGCTAGCATAGTTATCACTATGGGTCAGTAGGGAAAGATGCTAAGACAGAGATCACTATGTCTCAGTAGGACCAGGTGCTGGGGTAGAGGTGACTTTTTGTCAGTAGGTCAAGGTGCTGGGGTAGAGATCACTGTGTGTCAGTAGGACAGGGTGCTGGGGTAGAAATCACTACAGATCAGTGCAGCCAAACAGGTGCTTAACATCTATGTGTCAGTGATGAGGTCATGGCAAATGCTGCAATATACTTGATGTCCTTGACTTACATCCAAGAAAAGCCACAGGTGACATGATGCTGCATGCACAATATTTTGAAGAAAGAAATAAGATCTCCCCACTTCCTCCTGCAATTTACATTGTGAAATGGAGGTCAGGATAATGACAGGAGGGTGACAGTGCAGGACAAGTTCTACCGAAAAATTGTTTCCTTTTACTGTCACCCATTACTCTTGTTATCTTACCAAATCCTGACTAATGTTTATTAATAACATAAATCAAACTTTGGCATCTACCTGCTCTCTGGAGGCCTTTCACCCACAGAGGAGCAGAAACTTGAGAGTCTGTCTTCAGCTCATCTTCACACCTCTATTTCACTTTCATTTATAATCCAGCAATGCAACTGATCAAAACACATGACCTCAAAGATGGAAGTAAGACTGCTTAGATTCAAAAGTATGGTTACTCATGTATTTAAAAGACTCTAACAAGAATGCAATTAGTCTCCTACACCGGATGATTCACAGTGCTGTATTTATTCATATATTTATTCATATTCATGAAAGAAAGACCTAAAAAATGTTTTGCACTGATTACCTCCACCCCCCTTTAGATGTGGGAAGAACGGAAACTAAAAATGCACTGTTTAATCTTGAAAACATTGGGCTTCAGCCTGGTGTACCACACAAAGCTCAGAGAGCCTATCCATCCGAGATTTCCATTGTCCAGAGGATCATGATGCAAACATGCTTCTGCCTTAAATGCTTCTGTTTCAAATGACCATTGTTCTAACAGTATCATTTTCCTTAAACAAAAATTAAGGCTTATCCATTCGTGTTTAGCTTAATATTTTTATTGTATAAACGTAAGCATACATACAACTTTATGAATTAAGTTTTAAAATTTGTTTTTAAGTAGTTAAATAAGTAGAGCTAGTGGAGTTCAGAGTCAAAACATTGCCCTTTCAATTTTATTATCCTGTAGTTTATCATTTAAACTGGGAAGAATGTTGAAAGAAATGATAATCCAGCAAAATTTTTATGAGAAGGGCAAAAATCTCACAGCCTCAACCCTAGACAGAATACAGGTAATGCATGATGGCTGGGAGAAGGCGAATTGTGCTCTCCCAAGGCTGAGTTCCCTTATTGGTTGTCTGAATGCAGAGTGGTTAGTCTTTAAACCATACACACAAACAACAAAACGGAGTCATGAAGTTGTATTTGTCTATTTTTGCATACATACAAGAATCATAATCAAAAGAAAGGAGGACATTAGTTAGAGAGTGGAGGAGTGGGAAGGTGGGGACCTGAGGGGCCAACACGAAGAAAAGGTCGAAGAGAAAGTAATACAACACTATTTTAATTTAAAATGTATAAAAATTTCATATGAGCCCAGTGAGATGACTCAGGGTGCACAAGTGCTTGCCAGGAAGTGCGAAGACCCAACCTGGAACTCATGTGGTTGAAGAAGAGAACCAATTTGGCAAGTTGTTCTTTGACCATCACATGCACCATGGTGTAACCTCCTACTAATAACTAAATTTACATGAGGGTTATCACAAGCAACCAAAGTATGTGATGATACTGGTTATGCATATACTGTAGCTGACTGTAGAATTTTAATGTTGAGTCAAAATTCATAGCACCAGCTTGAGATGTGGCTCAGCCTTAGAAAGTCTGCTCAGCATGTTCAAGCTCATGTTACCCCAGCAGCATGAAAAATTCCTATGGTCCCCTTGTAAATCAACAGGAAGATAGAAAGTAGTGCATGCCTGCCTCTACCATGGAAGAATGCACTGCATTCATCAAGTGCATTGCTCCTTAATCTATCACTGAAATGGGCTCTCATTTTTTTGCATTAAATAAATATTCAGCCTCAAAGCATTAAATGACATGTCCAAATTCATACCCTATACAAATAGGATGAGGATTAAAGTCTATTCTGCGCTAAAACTCTCAAGATAGCCCCATTAGGGAGATTTCAGGGGCCAGGGGAGATGGTGGGTTCTAAGAATACTCTTTCTCTGCCTCATCCACACTCCACTCATGAAGTTAGAATCTGGATTAGGACTCACGCAACAAACAACACTGGTCTTGTGGGAGAGATACAATACTAAGTACATTAACAAAAACCAAAACTGGTGGTTTATTGGAAAGAAGTTGAATTTTTTTGTTCTTAAATAACGAACATCTTGAAGCCTGGAAATGTGAGAAGCAGTTTTGTCTCTGAGTAGGTGTATTTTTTTTCTTAAAGAATGTCTTTGCTGAGAAATATAATAGGGAAATCTCACCACTTTGGACATTTTAGGGGTCATAAATGTATTTTTCCCCAAAGAGCACTGAAAACTTCAGCACATATGATTATCAGAGTAAGAAATTTGAAAGATATGATTAGGTTTGAATCTAGCTCTGATATTTATTAATTTTTTTAGCCTGGACATACCTTGTCACTCAATTTCCTCATCTTTCCCTTTAGAGGTTGTAATATAAGAGCCCTTGGCGTCCTTAAAGATCATTGTAGCTATCTATGATTGAAGGGCTATAAATGTATTTTATTACTGATGACTTTTAAACATAGATGTGATTGTATTTTCATTATCAACAACATAGACCATTAGTCACTAGGCTGATAGCTACATGTGTGGCTGCCATAGTCACCAGACTTCAAGGGAAGGTGGAGAAAGCAGCTGGAGGGCAATCCTGGCAATCTTGAGAGAGGCTACCAGTGAGAGGGGATGATACGGCAATAGACTGGAAAAGTAGACCTAACCCTAGGTCTTGTGACTGTTTTGAGAGTCAAAAAATAGACACATTTAGTTAGATTTTTTGAAGATTTTTCTACCATAATGATGTTCTAATGATTTAAGATGTGTTAGTGTTGACTATGTGCAGTGGTATTTGTGGGGTATTAGGTTCTCTGAGTATTGTGGTGTCAATAAGTGGTCAAATAACAATGCTTTCTGGTTATGGTGTTTTTATTCTTCACTCTTTCAGACTGTGATGAAACCTCAAGGTACTGTTGTGAGTCTGCCTGCTTTATCTCTCTCTCAGGAGTGTTCACTGAAAACTAAACAGCCAGTTTTGTAGTCTGCAGGTGGATGCACAAGACCCTACTTTGTCAAAACTCACTGACAAGGATGCCATGAAAGGCAAACTTTATTGCTGAAAATCTTAAAAATGAAGCAGGATCTCAGAGTAAAGCAGGTGGAATGCAGAAACTGATAAATTTTCCCAGCTGCATATCACTAAGATTAAAAAGGTGGGATTGGATCTAAGCAACTTAATAAAATTTTCTTTAAATTTGATATTGTCAAAGTCAACACAAAAACACCAGATGATAAATACATTTCTATAGAATTATGGCTAGCAATTTTTTAGGGTCTATACATTATCTATTTTATTTTATTTTTTATTGTTATGAATAAAGAAGTCACATTTTCTTTCCTTGTATATCCTTATTCAAGGTCCCTTCCCCCTCCCACCACATCAGGTCATTCTCTCTTCTCCACATTAATGATTCATTTTATTTTTATTTTATGTGTATGTGTGATTGTCTGCATGTATGTTTGTGTACCATATGAATATAGTGGCCACAAAGGACAGAAGAAGATATAAGAGTGCCTGGTGATTCTATATCTGTATCTATAACTATATCTATGTGTCTATCTATCTATCTATAGATAGATAGATAGATAGATAGATAGATAGATAGATAGATAGATAGATGATAGATAGATAGATAGATAGATAGATAGATAGATAGGGTAGCTGAAAATCAAACCTATGTCTTCAGGAAGAGCAGCCCGTTCTCTTAACCACTGAGCCATTACTTCAAGCTACATAATAATATCAACTATATATTAGGTTGAACAAATAAGTAACTAACTGTAGTATAAACAGCATAGAACTGTTTTTTCTGCTATGTTAAACATTATAAGTAAGCAATAGAAAATGCTGGAATGAACCAAGGATAACTTGACTGGAGCTGCAAACAGAAATATGAAACTATATGAGTTTACATGTATATACATATGTCCAAGTAGTGATGAGAGGGCACTTTCATTAATGGGCTAGTTTCTTTTTTAAGATTTATTTATTTATTATGTATACAGTATACCAGATGTCATCATAGATGGTTGTGAGCCACCATGTGGTTGCTGAGAATTGAACTCAGGACCTCTGGAAGAACAGTTAGTGTTCTTAACCTCTGAGTCATGTCTCCAGCCCCCAATGGGCTGAATTTCATACACACCTTTCCTGACACTGTTTGCTTAGGCACCCAGAAACACTGTCCCACTAGGAATAACCCAAGCAACCAGCACCCTGGTATTGGTGTCTGATGTTAAGTCAAATGATCAAGTTGACTTAATCAAATAGACCAAATAAGAAGTAGTAACTTTGGATTTCTCCCTCTCTTAGATTATTTCTTTCAAATGCATGAGAGAACATCACTGTAACCTGGAAATTATTCTACACCTGACGCCCCTCCTTATCACACTTGACATATTACAGAGCTAATTTTGTCTGTAGCTGAGTAGAATTTCCCTGGCTTTCCACAACCCCTGTGATTACATTTTCCATGTATGTACTTGCCAAAAGCATTTGTTGCCCAAAAGAAAAATGAACTACACTTACTTTAAGTGAACTATAAGACTTCAGAGTATTTAAGGGTCTGTAATTCAGGAATATTTTCCCTAGATGTTTAAAGGAATCCATACAATGTTGTGAAAACCATTTCAAAACCATGCCTTTCTTAATGCAAGGCATTTTTGTGGTTTGTTTACTCTTTGCATCCTGCTCATTAAAATAAAATGCATGCATGCATGCATATTCTGCTTTCCTGCACATCTGCTGTCTTGAGCCCCTTCTTATTGGCTGTATTTATCACACACACACACACACACACACACACACAGAGAGAGAGAGAGAGAGAGAGAGAGAGAGAGAGAGAGAGAGAGAGAGAGAGAGAGAGAGAGAGAGAGAGAGAGAGAGAGAGAGAGAGAGAGAGAGAGAGAGAGAGAGAGAGAGAGAACATGGGAGACAGGCAAACTGAGCATTCATGTCTGCTTTTGAAGCAGAGCATACCCATCCTCCCATGACAAGATTGACTTTGGAAGCACTATGCTTCCTTTCTCTGCCTCTGTGCTTTGTTTCTGATACCTGTCATTATGGGTTTGATTATGTCTTTGAACTTGTAGAAAATGGATGGACATACACTCAACAATATGTCAGAATGATGATTTATACTTTCCTAGCTGTTATTAGAACACTGTGTGCATATATGAGATAAAATGTACATAAAGATGTACATATTATCACAGCAAATGCTTCTGGGATTGCTAAGTAAATCATAATTAATATGATGTAATTGTCACATTGTTTTGATTCTTCTGGCCTTCAGAAAGTCTTCTTCATATCTAACCAAACTAAGTGCATCTGTCTTCAGTGCTTTGAACTTCTTGGTTAATTCTTTAACTGGAAAATAATCAGATGACTACAGATACTCATGGCCAGGAAGGTTTGCAGATATATTTCATGGTCATGAAAACCCTATGCTCCAAAACCTGAGGCCCAACAGAGAAACCTCTGTTACCAATGCAGGGCTGATTGCACGCACTAAAGCTGGATGCATCTGAACTCTCAGAATTCATCTAAATATATTTGATCTTCATTTAAAGAGGAACAATCTAGGAAAAAAATGACATTTGAAGGTATAATTCATAATATTTTAAGCATGACAGAATTTTTTGTATTTCATGATCTAATCATTGTCTGTCAGTATTCATATTTTCTCATTTTAGGTAACATCATAGAAAATGTATTTTTGTGCTTGTTTATTATTTAATTATTTATGTAGCAGTGTTGGTAATTAAACCCCACAGCATCACTTAATGGGCAAGTACTCTACTTTTGAGCTATATAGTCTCTCTAGGATTTAAATCTGACTTTTCTGGCTCATAGCTAAGAATATTATCAAATAAAAACACAACTATCTTGGGGGAGGCCTACCTACCTTCCTCAAGCCTCAATGAAAAAGAAGGGTATTTGAAGATATCCTTATCTCCTAAGATTGAGAAATAAGTATCAGCTCTTGTGTGCTCAGAGAGGGTGCAGAGCCTGCTTTCCTATGTGCTGTAGCCAATGAGAGTTGGGGTAGTTCTCTCACTCCTGCAAACCCCCCATGATTACCTGCTGCAGGTGATAATGGGCATCTTTCCCTTGTTTTTATCAATTGCTTAAAAATTTGTGTTTCATGCCTGAGAGCAGAGATCACATCTGTGTCGTTTTTATGTGTTCTCTACAAGCAGCAGAATTTTAACTGTGTAGACTCAGGTTACAAATTATATCATGAACCAAGTTCAGAGAGAAGAATCTGACCTTCAAGGCAGGGAGAATCATAGGAATAGTCTCCTTTTGTGCCTCAACCCAGGCAAGCATTACTAATCAATTTCCGAACTGCATGCTATTTCACCCAATTGTCAATATTCACTACAAAGCAATCAGACCCTTT
This sequence comes from Sigmodon hispidus, assembly GCA_004025045.1. NCBI lineage: Eukaryota > Metazoa > Chordata > Mammalia > Rodentia > Cricetidae > Sigmodon > Sigmodon hispidus. The sequence goes on from PVIH01013213.1 coordinate 8,740, forward strand.
CTCTTTGTTAATACCTATCTGCTTCAACAGTTTGGAAAGTGGTTGGGTCTGGGATACTAGGTAAAATATAAACAATATGTAATTTGAGAGACAGACACAGCAAAAATACCCAAATGGAGGTTCTCCATTACCGCTTAATAACACTCTGAAATGAAATTCTAAATGTCTGAACTTAAAGAGCTATGATGCTCACTATTCATTTATTGCAGAGAAAAGAAAAGATTCATGTGTTTACCTTGGGCAGGAATAGAGTAAAACAAGATATCCAAGTATTTTGAGCCAGCCTCTTAGGCCTTTCCACTGGGAGAGAGTCTGTGTTTAATGGTACTTTACTTTCTCAGGTGTGTACAACTTTTGACCTTGAAGTTTGATGCCATCTACAATGTGCCAGACTCCTTGATAGCAATCCTAGGTGGACAGTCTACAAAGCTTCTCTCTTGAAGTACATAAATTGTTCCCATTCTGGCTTTTAGATTCTCCATCTACAGTCCTGGTAGCCTGTGTGTCACCAAGGAGAAGAAATCAAGAGCTCAATGTTATGGTCAGTTCTGAGAGCAGTAGAAATGGAACTCAGACTTGAAGTATCATTTCTCTAAATATTCTTAACAAAAGTATACATGAACACAGTAGAGTCTGTAGTAATGTCTGCCCAGGAACAGGGACCTAGTGCACTGTGCTGGAACCTCCATACTTTAGGACAAGAAGAGGGTACAGAGAGAAAAACCTGCCCACGTAGTGCATGACTGTAATCACTAACTCCTCATCCTTGAACCACCTGTGACTAGTCTGTGCTCTGTCTGGAGGTGTTCTCTAGTAACCAAAACTTCATAAGCAGGACATATTGTTTTAGATGTTTAAGTGTTGTCATTACCTTTAAAAGTAATACTATTGCTTGATTTTTACATTCACATTCCACCCTAATAATAGTTGTATTACATGACCAAAGTAATATTGTCCAATTACCAAAATAATACATGCACTTAGCACTTGTTTGATACCTCTGTTGTTTATGCTTGTTTAATATACAACTTTTCAATAATAAAAAGTTATATTAAAAAAATAAAGTTCCTTCAAGACTGAAAAATTAACTAAAGTCATCTATATTATAATAAACTATTTTTATTTCCCTGGAACCTAATATAATTTAAGATTTTAAAAAAGAAAGCCAAATAATAAAAATATTTTTATTAATCTTCTGAACTATTAATTAAAACAATGAGTTTTCATGTAGGATGCTGACTCAGTTTGTACAGGGAAGCACTCTTCTCCACAAGCCTAGCTTACTATTAAATCAGCCCTAAGACATACTTAACACTAACAGAAGTGAGATTACTCATTACCAAAAGCTTTTTGTACTAATTAAGTATGATTCTTTTTAATACACTAAGTGCATTAAGATGCTTGAACCTAACTACATACTCAGATCAACTGCAAGTTTAGTTAAAAGGTTGTTTTGAAAATCATTAAGTTAGGAAATTTTTGTTTCAGACTGCTTTAGTGCTGTCAGAATCTTGGGTATAAAGAGACACAAATCCTCACCTACGTCTAATTCAAAAAATTAGATGGAAGCTCTGACAGCAATCTATTTCAGATGAGTAATGTCTTAGCTCCTAATTTAAAATATCTCCATTGTATCATTCCTTTTGAGATCTTTCATCTAAAGGGTTTATCTTTAAGCATGATTTCACGCTTAGGATACATTCTGGTAGTGTCTGGCCTACTTCTGCAGCCTAAAAGTGTTCATTAAAATGAAATACATTAACATATAAGCCCCAGACAGGGAAGATGAAATTGCCTTAAATAACTACCAAGGAAGTAGGTGTAAATGAAAACAGTTATAAGCTGAAAATTAATTCAGGCATTAATACTTTGGTACTAGACAATTCCAGGCTAGGTGATTAATTATTCATTCAAACATGTTTTAAATAGCCTTTAAATTTAAAGACAGAAAAACATAGAGATGCAACTAGTCATTTTAAGGATATTAAGTAAAAATTATAAGTTAACATGCTCTGGTACATACATTGATGAATATATACTATGGAAAAGAATTTTTCTTATAATCTTATTTTTAGAAAGAATATACTAAGTAGAATTTTTAATAACAGGTGAAAAGGGAAGAGAGAAATAACATTGTAAGTACATGGAGTTTAAGCTGCTTACATGATTCTCATCTGGGAATATATATGTATATATATATATATATTAAGTAAATAAAATTTTATGTTATACAAACCTAAGAATGGAAAGGGCAATGCATATCCCATATTCAGGTCAAATGCAATGAACTGCCTCTTGCAGGCAATGTGATTCTTGCTGTGTGGAGAGATTTGGGGACTTTGATGCTGAATTCTCCTGAGAATTTGCTGTAAAGCAAAACACATTTTTGCTTATGTATACATCAAAGTGGGGGAAATAGAGCTGGCAGTTGCTGAGGCAATGAAATCAGATTTCATTCAGGCAATATGGTAAAGACCCCAGTATGGAACTGGGTGGCTGCTGAGCACAGCAAGGACTCTTGGGCATTTAAATGTAGCATCAGAGTAATGGTTGGAAATTATCAGGAGAAATCAGCTGTGCCAGGAGCATTCTGGTTCAGTTAACCTCACAGAATGCCTGGTGAAACCAGGCAAAGATGGTCAGATAACACTAGAGTGTGAGGAATTTGGCCGAATTTGGAAAGCATTAGCTATCAAGAGATATCTTCAGTACTGCCTAAGGTCTTGCTGCCAATACAGTTGCAACAATGACAGATGCCAAGGTGTCAGAAGGCAGAACAGAAGGGAATTTCATGGATTATGCTGTGTCTTAAAGTGAGATGAATAAGTGCAGCAGATTTTCCATTGTTGTTCTATCTCTCTGCACGTGGGTAGAAATGGGTCCTTCCAGGCTCTAAATCCTTTGACATCAATGTGTGTTCTTACAGGAGAGCTTGAGGAGAACACCCCAAATCATCTACCTGAGCTAGCTGATGAACTTTACATCAGGTGTGAAGTCATGTCTGTGGGGCAGCATGGATAAGTGGGTGGCTAGAACTCACTGGTTAACCTAGCTGAATGGGTAAGACCAGACTCAGTGAGAAAGTCCTCCTCAAAAAGGAAGTGAATCCAGTGTTGACCTCTGTCCTTACGTGCTTGTGTGCACACACCACATCAACCCATGCACGTAAAGTTATATTAACCAAAACTCAAATTAGTTGAAGTAACTGAAGTTCAAAAACATCTTGAGAATAGCATCCAAGCCAATGGAAATGAGCACTCTGCCTGATTAGAGGTATGAGAGTTTTATTCAACAAACATATTTTTCCATGATTAACTTTCAATAGCTGGCTGTACAAAGTCATTTGCTGAAGAACTTGAATAAAATCATGCAGAAAGGAAAGACTCTAGGGGGCCTGATTTATAATCTTTCTCTTGTATTTCACACCAAAACTGCCTAGACTGTCTTTACACATATCTATATTCTAGGAACATGCATGCCTAACAATATATGGAGTAACATTTGTATATTATAAGAGAACAATGCTTGAAGTTTTTCTTTACAAGTATATGTTTCTGCTGGCAGTTCTGTTGGGAAGTGCAAAATTATTTATTGGCAAATCTGTAAACAATATGTATAAAAATTCTCCTTCAGAGAATGAAATGTAGAGCACAACACTGAGGGAGAGTAGATTCCCTTATCACACTGGGCTTTGATACAAAATAAATGTCCACGATGTCACTATTTTATGTTATACTTAGAGAGCTACACTGTCCATATAGAACAGCTGGGAACAGGCATAACTCAGCATCGATGGCAACAATCCCATATCCCATGAAGAACCAACTTCACTAGTCTTTTCCAACACACAGATTGCTGCTCTGTAGTCTGAATTATTTGATGGAGAAACAAGGATATGGGCAGAGTGTGGGGCCACATCCTTTACACATGGTCTACACTACAATTTGAGAAGTTGGTTTACAGAAAGGGGAAATACATTGTAAGCTGTGTGTCTCAGCCTGGACCTCAGCGTGGATGATCCATATTTGTGGTTGCAACCCTTCTGCCTGGAGAGTCAGGTTCAATAAATTCCACAGCAGTAAATAGGGAAAGGCCAGTTAGATAACTGAAATATGCAGCAGGAGGGAATTGTAAAGGTTGTTTTTTGCAGGCATGGTGACTCTAGGAAGACACCACACCATGATCTTGAAGGACAGAGAGCTCTTTGACGTCATATTTAAAATTTTATATCACTTATATATTAACACAAATGGAAAATATATGAAAAGCTATAAGGTAGAATGCCAGTGCAAAGAACTGAAAACGTCACAGATGGATAAACTGGACAGCACTGAGCAATGATGGCTTCAAATGCCACTCATGGGTGGTTCAGATTAAAACTCTTCTATCCTGCCTGGGACAGTACAGATAATTGTGTCACTGTACCCCTACATTGATAAGGAGATAATTATTTGTCATAAATATTGGCTTTACTACTGTACCATGTAAGTGAGAAGTGAAGTGTATGTCATTAAAAATACCTTGGATGTTCACAAAGAGACCGCATACCCTGGACCCTGCTGTACACTGTACTGCAAAATAACACTACAAAAGGGCAGTATCTAGGCAGTAAACTTCAACCAAATTCACCAAACACTTGACAAGGTCCAGGCACCACCTTAGAAGCTAGAGCTTTCTGTGGTAGCCAAATGGACCCTGTTCTTATTCAGTGAGGGCTGTAAAATAAGTATGTGAAAGACTCCATGAGAGTATGTATTCAAGTCCAGTAGATACTCTGGGGTCCACCACATCCCAGAAGTCAGGGATCTTGCACTGTGTGTGCTTTGCTCTTGAAAGCATGAACAAGAGGGATTATTTAAGGGCAAGATGAAGAGGGAGGAATGGGGAGCTGGGTATCAAAGAATATGAGTATAATATGTATGTTTCAAATGTCAGAGAAACCTATTATTTAAAAAAAACAAAAACAAAAAAACAAACCCTGAAACATTAAGTAACGAGAAATCAATCAGGGGATGGGATTTGGAGGATTTTTTTTTAAATATTTCTGAACCATGTCCAACATTTTTTTAAAAAAATTATTTATTTGTTATGTTTATAGTGCCTGCATGTATGCCTACATGCCAGGAAAGGGCAAAAGACCTCTTTGTAATTGATTGTGAGTTACCATGTGGTTGCTGGGAATTGAACTTGGGACATCTGGAAGAGCAGCCCTTAACCTGCTGAGCCCTCTCTCGAGGTCTGGATTTGGAGATATTTTTAAATGTGTTGTGGGGGTGTGTGCATGTGGGATTGTGAACATGTGTACAGACACCCATCGAGGCCAGAAGAGGGCGTTTGGAGTTATTATGGCAGTCCTTTATGAACCATCTGATGTGGGTGCTAGAAACTGAACTCAGATCCTCTGCCAGAGCAGCCCACACTCTTAACTACTGAGTCACTCTCCAGCCAGCTTTGTATCTTAGGTTAATACAGTTTATGGCACATCAGTTAAACAGGTATTAGTTACTCTTCCTTCTTTGACCAGAGATACCCAGCAGAAGCAAGTTAGAAGAAGAGAGGTGTTTATTTTGTTCATGATTTAAAGGAATACAGGCCATTGTGTCTGGGAAAGCCTGGAGCTCTATCCATGAGTGGTCACATCTGAGCAGATCAAAAACCCCACTTCTACCATCAGAACATTCTAAGGTTCCACAGCACGCCGAAGAAGAGCTCCAGCTGAGGTACAAGTATTCAGACCCATGAGCCTATAGGGTAAATCATACCAAACAATGACAAGGGCCTTGAAAGCTCTTTTTATCTCTGTCCCACAGTATCAGCACTTTAAAATGAGTCTACTAAAATAATTCTGCAAATTTCATTCTCTGGTTGCTCTTGCCTTCCTGGCTTTGGGAAAGATTTTAGTCAAGATTCAGTGACCTCTATTGGCCAATAATGCTTTGAGCAATTCTGACATATGAGCTTTCTAGACAGGAGCATGAAAGAACCACAGCATGAGTCCTGTTACTCTCCCACACAAGACAGGAACTTGTCATCTTTCACAGGAGACAGTAGCAACATGGCCTATCTGACCTCTGAAGGGTCCTTCTGTATGTGCCAATGTTTATGGCTGGCAATACCTAAATAGGTAAATGTTTGCTCAGTTAATTCTTAAAAATTTGGAATCCTTTTTATCTAATTCATGGAAATACAGGCTAAATTGGATTCAACATTTGAAGTGTTTAAGGTCAAGGATGCAGATACAGTAAGCATTCCACAGATGCGAGCCTTGACTCCAGACACAGTGCCTTCTCTAAGAGGCCTGAAATTGTGTCTTGTGTCAGAGATGGAGCTTTAGGTACTTCTGTCTGTCCATGCTCTCCTGCTCTGGGTGCACAGACACTGTCTACTTAGATCTGCAGACTCAGATGAAATGACTAGCTACTTCTTTTATTTAAATCACTGTACGTTGACAATATTTGCTGTACCAAAGGGGCTCATGTTATTCAGCTCAACAAAGTCGCAAATAATATATATTTGAAAACAAGTGGTAGCTGATGTAAGCACCAGATGCTCAAACATAAAATCAAGGAGCCACTTTTAGCTCTACCCCAGGGCTCTTAAAGCCGCCTTCTCCGGGCGCCTTTATGTGTTGTGGTTTATTTCTGAAGTGACAATAAAATTGGGAACAGCAGAATGAAGGGAGCACCCAGCCTGGGCATGTTTAACAATCTGCTCTGCATATGAGGGGAAGCGTTGCCATCACTAGAATCAACAACATCTTGACACATGATTCAAACGTCAAAAATATCCAACTATGGAAGATGCCTTTGCAACAGCGACAGAAAGCTGAAGTCAAATCCAGACGGAAGCCCTATCTCTGAATAACTGTCATCTTCTCTGAAAGTTGAGATATACAGGGCATAATGTTGGGTTTGGAAACTGAACTCTTAAGACCTTTATGTTGCAATCCTCTATACACTGCGGCACTCAGAACAATGGCAGGGAAGTGTCAGACATAGGGCCACAGAAGGTCACTACTCAGAGAAACCACTGCATACACAGCAGTATCTTTTTTGATATAGCCTCAAGTCTAGGGGAAAAAAGATATTAAAATGTACTTGTGGTGAGGTTATTGTTTTGCGTATGCATGTGTACATTTCTGCATGTGCAGATGTTTAAGTATTCATGTGTACATGTCTATGTGTACTAAAAGGGTTTTGGCCTGTTTAGCTGGTGGTCTAGACCCACAGACTTGTAGTCTTAGACCAAGCAGCCCCACGGTCCAGACTTGCTGCTTACCCTTTAACAATGACTTAGACATTTCTATTAATTTTATTTTGTTTGGCCTATGGCTCAGGCATATTGTTAGCTTTCTCTTGTATTTTAATTTAACTCATCTTTATTAATCTGTCTTGCCATATGGCTAGTGACTTACCTGTGTTACTTTTACATGCTGATTTTGGGGAAGCTGGATGGCGTCTCTTTTGACTGCACCCTCCTTTCCCTATCTATGCTTCGATTTCCTTGCCTACTTCTAAGATGCTTGACACTAGCCAAGACAGTCCCTTTATTAAAGAATATTCACAGCATACAGAAAGACATCCCACATCACCTGTGTGTACATGTGTTTATGCAAGTTCATGTAAACATGTGCACATATGCACATGGACTCCAGATGTCAGCATTAGGTATCTTACTTTGTCACTCTCCACCTTGTTTCTTAAGAAGGGGTCTCTTTCTGAACTCAAAACTCACTGATTTGGCAAGACTCGCTCTCACCAAACCCCAGAGACCCTCCTGTTCCCCCCTCCCTTATTCTAGGCTTGCAGAGATGCGCTGCTCTAGCCAGCTTTTGGTGTGGGTGCTGGATGTGGAACTCAAATCTTCAGGTTCACACAGAAAGAAGCAATAGTTGAGCCATATTCTCAGCCCCTACTCATTATGTGTTGCTGTATGCTTACTTATCTCAAGCTCAGTAGCTGCAAATCATAGTTTCCACCTTAGGTCAGAATTGAAGGAGAATTTATCTGGTTGGCTCTGGACCAGGATCTTACACAAACAACTGTGATCACTATGACAGCTGGGGCTGGGGTCGTTAAATGATTGACAAGCCTAGAAGACATACTTTCAAAATGGATGAAGCTGTTCATAGGGTGCCTTTTGCCAATACACTGCATGTCAGTTCTAGGTGCCTGTATCAGATGGCTTCCAACTGCCTATAACTCCATTTCAGAGGGTCTTAGAGGCTTTTCACTTTGCATCATGAGCATGTATGTAAGATACAGAAATCCCTTTGTCTTGCAGTTAAAAAAATATGGAATGAGAAAATAAAGATCATAAAAAAAAAAGTGATCAGAAGGGGAAGAAAGACGACAAAGAGACTGTAATGTCTCTTTTACCCCAACAGAGTTACAAGCCATAGTCTTTGTCCTACAGACCAACCATACCAACACTATTATACCACCATGAATAGCAAGAGTCATGGTCAATGGGACCCATGCTGAAAGAAGGTTGCCATGGAAGCCAAAGCTATCAAGGCAAGGTGGTATCTATGCACTGTCTCCCTTATGCACTGTCTGAGCTGGATTAGTTTCTCTGTGTGTGTGTGTGTGTGTGTGGGTGGGTGTGTGTGTGTACATGCAATATATGTATGCATGTACACTTATGTGTAAAGGTGAGGAGTACACATGTCTGTACAAGCATGTGGACTACAAGTCAACATTAGATGTTTCCCACTATATCCCTCCACATTATCCTTTAAGTCAAGGTCTCTCACTAAACCTGGAACCCACCAATTGGCTAGTCTGGCTGGCCACTGCACTCTAGGCAGTCTGTTTGTTTCCGTGCAGCCAGGACTGGGATAGCATATGTTCACCACCAAGCCCAATGGATATAGAGATCTGATCATAGCTCCTCATGCATTTGTGACAAACATCTTGCCCCTCATCCCCATGACAAAGTTTTGTAAAATGTACACTCATCTTCACTTCTATCTGGAATTAATCATGGGGAAAGATCCATTTATTAATCTATTGTGTTATTTTTAAAATCACCAACACATCTACTTTTCCTGCAAATTCCACTTCTGTGCTTGACTTTTCTTTCTTCTATTCTTCATGATCAATGATAATACCACAGAGTCTGGGGTTTAAAAGCCATTGTCCAAATTGGAAAGATTTAAGAACAGACTGTGAGTGGCAGAAAGAGACAATCATTTCTTGTCAGTAAGCTTGCTGGCCTGTCTATATGCATTCTCCTTTGCAATCTCACCCCAAACAAATACCTCCAAAGCTACTCCACCATTTAGCCAGTAAATAAGTCTTATGCACAGTGTCAAATAAGGCAAAGCAAATAAAATGAATACTCAGATAAAAGTGGCTTCTAGAAAAGGTAAAAGTTCTGAGTCACCAGTCTTGATGTTGTGGGGAGAAAACTGGATCTTCCAGGAGTGGAGGCTGAACTGAGCAATACTGGGACATTGGGACAATGGGACACTGGAACCTTGGGGCCTCCTTCCCATGCTGGGGAGGAGATAGGGAGATGTGGAGAAGAGAGAGTGACCTGAGGGGGTGGGAGGGGGAAGGGACCTTGAATAAGGATATACACAGTTAGAAAATGTGACTTTATCAATAAATAATAATAATAATAATAATAATAATAATAATAAAATGTTCTGAGTCACATCTATTCATCAGTTAATATCAGCCTTAGAACATTCTCAGAAGAGTTGTGCCAAAAGAAACATCTGGAACAGCAAATTGAACCAGAGAAGCTCACTGGGCTTACTAGATTATTTCTTTTTCTATAGAACAAGGCCAGAAATAATTCATGAGGCATCAGCCACGGAGGGCTCCATTTCTGTAGGAAATTTGCAGGTGATTTGTGTCTGAGCACTGGCTACAACTGTTCAAGGTACATGGATATAGTATTATGTTTCTGGCCCAAACTAACCCCAAAATCTGGTCAAGCAGTCTCAAAGTCCTAAAGAAACACACAGAAGCTTACACTCATTTTAAGCTGATCGGCCTATGGCTCTGGTATATTGCCAGGTAGCTCTTGCTCTTAAAATAACCCATGATTCTTACCTTGTTTAGCTAGCCATGTGGCTCTGCACCTTTTCTCCAAGCAGCATAGTTTTCCTCTGCATCTGCCGGCTTCTCTGCAAGTCTCTCTGGCATCTCTGCACTGCTCTTTCTGCTCCCTGAATTTTCTTAGTCTGGTAGCCCAACCCACACTTCCTGTCTGCCTTCAGCCAATCAGCATTTTTATTAAACCAGTAGACACGACAATTATTTACAATGGAACAGAACATAATCCCACTATACATGGGTATCTTTTTACCTACTTCCCTGAACTCTGCTCTATCAGACCCTGGCATAAGCATTGAAGACAAGTCTCCAGAGGCCGACTTTAGGGTGTGAACTCTGCTCACACTACTCAACTGTGTGTCACCTTATATAAGGTCTGTTTACTGTGCTTCCTTTCTAAGGATGGTTTGACTATAATATCTATGATCTTAGTATGCTTGCGTTCACTGAAACTGAATATTTGAGACTGGGTGATCTATAAAGGAGAGAAATTTATTCCTCTAGAATTCTGGAAGTCCAGCAACAAAGGCACCATCTTTGGCAAAGGCCTCAGAGTAGTTTCCACAGGGTCACAAGGCAGATTAGGACATCACTTGGGAGATAACCAAGCAGGCCAAGATGCACCACTGCATGACAAAGACCCTCCAAAAATAACTATCAGTCATCAGAGGGCCAGCCTATGAACAGATCCTTTGATTGGAAAGGCATAGCCTTCTTCCCATTCACCCCAAAGGCCTCACCTCTCGAATGCCACAAATATTCTATAACTTGAAATGTTGGCTCATAATATATACATGATTATTTCATCTTTTTAAAATTTAAAATGTCTACCTGGTTGTTGGTTAGAGGTGTATGTTATTAGATTGTCACATGTAATTCATCTTATTGTTGCTTGTATGCTATTATTTATTTTCTAGCCTAGCATTTACATAGCACTTGACCCATAATAGAGGGAGTCTGTTGTCTTTTAAACCTACAAATTCATAAATTAAAGATGAATTGAGCAACTGTACTCCTTATTATCAGATTTTTATTTTTAACCTCTGTGAAACAAGTGACCGTTTTAGAGAAATATTTTGTGCCATAAAAAATCATAGTTTATTTAGATTTAAAAATGATTGGCCCCTCTAATACCGTGCTAAATTTTGCCAAATGCAGATTAAATAAGTTGGGATTAGTAGCATTTGGAGGCGAAAGGTTCATTGCATCAATTTTTTGAAAAGATATTTGCCTTTGGTAGATTATCTCTTGTGTATTTTTAAGACTTAGAATCCTCTTCACTGCTATAATTAATCATTGAAGTCACTAACAACATTTCCAGGTTGAAATACCATATACTCAGCTTGGTAGAAGCACAGCAAATGAAGTCAGGCTCAGATGCATGGTCAGAATACAAAATGAAAAATGTCCATGGAGAAGTGGCAGAAACCCCATCCTTATCCCCTTTGAAATAAGTGCATGCTGAACTGGCCCCTATGTACAGCTGAGGGTTTTTTTGAGTTTTTTTTTTTTCCTACAGGGTATGGGTTTCCCTGCTTCATGCCACTCTTCAACTGCACATGAAATGGGAATGGAGACAGATCCATCATGTGGGAATGTCTGCAAAGCATCACAAACCACATGCAATTTTACATGAAAATAATACTGTAATGATTTTACTAAAGAAGAAGAGAATAAGAGAAGGAGGTTAAAAGAGAGGATGGGAGTAGAGGGAGGAACAGTGGCAGGAGAGGAGAAATGCACAGAATGGAGGTGGTGAGTTATTCATGAGAATGAGGTTGTAGGCTGAGATTTTGGCTCAGTTGGGAAAGTGCCTGCTATGATGACATGAGGACCTGTATGTGATCAGTTGCACCTGCCTTAAAGAGCAAGACATAATAGCTCATATGAGGCTGGTACAGCTCCATGAGGGAGTATGGGAACACATAGGTCCCTGGAGCTTGCAAGCCAGGCAAAGTTGGATAGCAGATTTCAGACCAATGAAAGCTCCTTTCTCAAGAAAACAAAACAAAACAAAACAAAACAAAACAAAACAAAAAACAGATGGTGAGAAATAACCCTCCTCACTGACCTCTAATCGAGGTGGGGGGGGGGAGTGTGAGAGAGAGAGGGAGGGGGAGAGAGAGAGAGAGAGAGAGAGAGAGAGAGAGAGAGAGACTACTTCCTCTTATCTTGGGCAAAATTACATTTAAGAAACAACAACAAAAAAAATGGTAGTATTTTCCAAGATCTTTCATGGTTCTACATGACTGTCTAAAATGTCTGAATTGGTAATGAGTAACTAAAATGAGACACCTGGCACAGTAACTGAATATATAGCATGTGTATGCACACACTTGCACACACACCCTACAGTATACCAATTTTTATATCTTTCCTCTGTGACCAATATCCAGTTTTTCTGCCACAAGCTGATTGTGCAACAATATCCAGGCACTATTTGGAATGTAAAGCTGTAAATGACTAAGGAATAAAGATAAATTCTCAGAACTAATAATAGATAGGCATTTTAAGAATCATCATAGTTTTTTTCTCCGAATAGCAGTAATTATTTTTAACTGTGTACCATTTATTCCCAAGTCCTTGTCATACTGTAGCTATGATATCCCCCTTCCCCTGATGCTTCTATCTCGTGCTCTCACAGCACCTTCAGGGCAGCGTGCTAACCAGAGGAGCTTCCACATCTAAGCCGTGGACTCTGGCAATGGAGCTAATTGAGTCCTGGATCGGGTGGGGGATGTCAAAGAGGGGAAATTATTTTTTAAAAGCAGCCACAATGTGCCTGTTCCACTTAAAATATGGTTAGAATACCCAGGACCACACATGTAGTGATAAGGAGAGTTTAACACCACGTGTTAGCATTATTGGTTTATGATCAACTTCATCTTTCTAGGCTTAAGATTTTGAAAAAAGCAGATTTTCAGATTGTGACTTTGTGAATTCCAGCCCCTTCTCTTGTTACTCGTTCTTGGCATATCTAGCCCATTTTGTTTGTGCATTTACATGTACTCACACAATCCTAAGTGATATTTCAGGTTCCAGATCTACCTGACACAGTGAAAAATACAGTGTGAAAAACAAGTTAAACAAGGCTGTATCCAAGAGATCCAAAAAGTGTATGCCATCCATTAAAATTTAATAGGATTGCCTTGTTTAAAAAAAAATCTATAAAATAAAATTAGGGAACAAACAATATGTATTAGTATTATAGATGATTGTTTATTGTTTTAGGTGCAATGCTGATAGCTGGTTGTACAACAGGTCTTTGATTTTTGCACAAATGTTACAGAAGCACTTCTTTATATAAAATGATATCTGCAATTTTGTTTATAGTGACTCTAAATAGGTAGATAAGTATACAGACATATGTACTAAAATCCCATTTTGTAAATGAAAAATGAGATGATTTTTTTCTTTATTTTTTATTATAATAAAGTCATATTTTTTTTTTCAAATAAGTAGTTAGTCAGGTTTCCATGATACCCAATACTGGAAATAGTCATCTTTCAAATAAAAAGGGCTATTTTGGCTCACAGTTTTGGAATTCCTAGTCCATAGTAGGTTGGTCCTGTTTTGGGGTCTGTGGTGAGGTATTGTTATATGATGGTATATGACAAGACAGCTTATGGCTGATGTGATGGCTAATCTTGACTGTCAACTTAATGGGATTTAGAATCACCTTAGACATAACTTTCTGGACATGTCTGTAAGGAGTTTTCTAGATTAACTTGGTTACTATGTAACGCCTCCCCCAATGTGGTACCATCCATAGTGTTCCAAACTGAATAAAAAAGAGCACTAAGCTGAACACAAGCATTCAACTGGTCTCTGCTTCCTGACTGTGAACATCACATCCACCTCTGGCTCCTAATACAGTATGTCCCTGCCATCATGGGCCATACCCCCTAGTGCTGTAAGATGAAATAAACCCAACACATAGATGTCCTTTCCACTGTGAAAAGCAAATCCAGTTCTTGGTTAGTGTGAGACAGGGCAGTGAACTCTCTTTCTGAAGACAGAATACAAGGACACATAGGTTTAGAACAGGGAAGTTTGGCTCCCTCATGGACAGTGTCTGTGAGCCAAAAGAAAGAAGGACAGATTCCAGGAGAAACCATGGGAACAGGACAGGTTGGCAGGTTTGTATCACTCCAGGCCTCCTGGGGCTCTTTTTGAAGCAATAGGGCCATGACACAGCATGCAGGAAGCCATGTCTGCCAATGACAGCTGTTCTCTTGGCTTAGTTAATGAGAAACAACAAAGGCCTTATACAATGGGGTGACTAAGTGCAAGGTGGGGAGTGGGGGTAGGGAGCTGCATGGCCACAGAAACTTTGGATCTCTGTCCCTTTTCAAAGCACATTTGAGGGGAGTATCCCATCATCCCAACACTGTGCTAAAAATGTGCCTAGGACACTTCCTCTGATCTCTGTCACCAGAAAGGCACCAAGTGAAAACAGCAAAGGAGTGACATGGTGATCACCATAAAAAAAAACTGTAGGAAATAGCTTCAGGGCACTTCAGGGTAAGAGACCACACAGGTCAACAAAACCTTTTCCAACTGACCCTTCTAGATTATGGTTTCTGTATTTGAATAGTGTGCTTATTTATGCTGAGAGACAGAAGAAGGCAGACTCATGCTGGTTGGGTGTCACTCAAACCTTCCGAAAAGTTGTACTTCAGCTATTCTGAACTGGTAAGCCCTCTGGAGGGTATGGGGTACTGAGAGGCAGCAGGCAACATGCTCTTTGATTAGTGATGTGCCAAATGTATTTTAGAGGCTTTTCTGATCTCACTAGTTCTTCTGAAAAATGACAGTAGTGAGGCTTGGGCAGATGCAGTTACATCTTGCACATCCAGATAGCCACAGGAATGAATTAGAAACACCATCTCCACACTCCCACGCTGGTGGACATGGAGAGAAAGCAGACACATATGCAGGGTATTACTCAGAGTATTACCCTAACTATAAGCAGTAAAGTAGAGCCAAGTTCCCTGGTGAACACCAGGACAAATGAGTTCACTACCTCTCTCCATGATACCATTGGTTCTTCCCAGTTCCTGAAGAACAGTGGAAGTCCAGGACTTTACGAACCTACTGACACACTGACTCTGGAAAACATCTAACTACAGGGTAGTATGTTCTCTTTCACTTGTATTGGACCAGCACACCATGTGTGCACCTCTCCACCAGTGTGGAAAGTGATCGTGTCTGTATACCTGAAATCATATGTATAGGTTATGCAACACAAAATTCACTTTGGCTTTTACTATTCTCTTTCTCACAAAATGTAAACTTCATAAAGTCAGGTATTTAGCTCTTTTCACAATCTCATTTTCAAGGACTAAAATATTCATGGGACACAGTGAAACTCAATAACTACTTATTAGATGAACAGGAGCACATGTGTGCCTCTGTGCACACATATGTGGGCTTCTCTTAAGAGCCTTTTAAAAGCAAAGACCTTATTAAATCAGTTTTTTTTTCTGTGCAATTTTTAATGGCAACATCTAGCCAAGATAATTGCTCTTCTGGCCATACTATAATTTTCCTATTCTCCTTCAGTTAATTATAAAATAATTTGTTATACCAGAGAAAAGCCAGATAATGTGGGGGAGGCATAAAGACTGAACATAAACATGGCCTAATTGCAAAGCCACTGTAGAGATACAAAGGAAACACACATGATCTCAGATAATCTGGGCCCCAGAGAACCAAGCTCCATCAAATGCAGCAATTCTACATTTTTGTTAGTCCGGATACTTTCAAAAGAAGCCATAAATTCCAAGACCTTTAATCATTCTAGAAACAATTTACTGGAGCAAAATATCAGTGATGATTTATTCTTACCCAAAGTATGTATTTCAAAGAAGCAAGTTTTTCTTATGCACACAAAATTAAACTCCTGGGACCTGAGGGCAAGTGGATAAATTAGATGTAATGTTGAGAATACTGTGAGACCTTAGGTCTTACAAAAAGTCAGTTTCTTCTTTCTCTCTCTCTTTCTCTCTCTCTCTCCATGTCTGTGCAAGGGTACATGTGCACACAGTGGCTTGTGTGTATATATGCTCAGGCATGTGTGCTTATGTGCATGTGGCAGCCAAGGATTAATCTGAGTATCATTCTTTAGGAGCTTGCCTTTCTTGATTGTTTTCCCTTTTGAGATTATGATTTATTTACAACATTTCTCCTTTCTCTTTTCTCTCTACCTGTACCCCCGCTCCTCTCCTTCAGATTCATCTCTTCTCTTTAATAATTATTATTGCATGTATATAAGTATAAATGTATACATATATGTGTTCCTAAATATAACTTGTTCAGTCTGTGAACTATGTATCTTCAGGGCTGATAATTTGGTACTGGATGACCAGGAAGGATATTCTTCCTTAGTAATGTCACCACCCTCACTCCTAGCTTTTCTCAGTTACCTAGTTCTTTCTGAAGTGTTACAGCTTTGTGGGCTTTTCTCTATCCACGTTGCCAAACCTATTGCTATCCTTGTTTAGCTCAGGTTTAGGTGATCATGCTGGTGAGACTTTATGGATGTAGCTTCTCATGTTTTCAGGAGACCTAGTCTCACAGTAAACTCCCTGATCCTCTGGGCTTCACAGTCTTTCTGCCCCATCTTCCACAATGTTTACTGAGCCTTAGGTGTGGAAATGTTTTGAATGCATGTGCATTGGGACTGAACTCCACAACTCCACATTTTCATTGGTTGTGAATTTTCTGTACTCATCTAAGTTGAAAAATAAGTTTTCTTGTTAAGGGGTAAAGATTATACTTATCTGTTGGTATAAAGACTAACATTTTACATTGTTAGGGATTATGCTGATTTAGTAAATTAGTGATTGTAAATTTTCCTCCTATAGCTTTGACTTCATTAAAGTTAAGTAGTTGGCTAGGTTTTGAGTACTAAGTATGAGTACTGAGCCTTAAATCCAATTAGAGAGTAGTTGGTTATCAACAAGGTATCCAGAGTGTCAGCAGTGAACCTTTAAGGGTACTGTGCCATGCTGATCATTGATGTGGTTTATATGGGTAGAACTGAAGCTGCCTCAATCCTTTGAAAGCTTGCATGGAGCTCCCTAGTACTAAGAAAGCTAACCACCAGGAAGAAGGCATTCAGCTCAGGGACTTCTGGATTTTGATTCTGAAATGCATGCTGTCTTCAGCAATAGGGACTTACCTTCTGCCTCTGGGGAGCAACCAAGGGCAGCAGCAATAGGGTTTATTGGTTTTAGAGTCTCCTGGACAACCCTACAAACAACTCAAAGTGGGCATCTTGTGTCTGATATTGGAATTTTGTTGGGTGGTTTTGGTTATTGTAGGGAGCACTTTTGCGTCAGATGAGAAAAATTTATTAAAACTATAAATATGCATTTATACATAAAGTTACATGTACTACAGGGTTCATTTTGTTGCTGCTATTCTTATTGTAGTTTTCTTTTGCTACTACTTAATAGCATGATTTCTTGTGACTTCTCAGATGTCCTTCGTGCTATTTTATCCACCCCATTCTTACTCTGTGCTTACTTCTCTCCCTTCCCCTAAAAACCCCCTTCCCGTCACATTGCTTGCTTCCTATCATTCTCCTTTACCTTCCTCCCATCTTTTTCTGTATCAACATTGATTTTTCTAGACAAGATCTCTCTTAAGCCTGGATGGAACTCACTGATAGGTTGACTCAATGGCCCTGACACAGGGATTGCAAATACGCACTATCATACCGAATTTCATGTGTAGATTTGGGGCTCAACTCAAATCTTAGTGCTTGAAAGGCATCACTGCACAGACTGAGCTGATTTTCAGAATCCCTAAGAGCAGATACTTTACTCCTGTGAGTGTTTAAAAATTCCCTTTTCCTAGTGGGTATATCTGATGAGGCTGCAACCATTGAACCCATTTTATCTAAACAGTTTCTGCCCAGACTGGAGACTCATCAAACTTCCCCCAATCACAGACTTTTCTTCTGTGTTATCGCTAAATCCCTCAACTATGTATCTTTTAAGTAAATGGTATTTTTTAATGTTCATTTTCCTTGAACCATTGAATAGTGTGTATTTTTCTAAATTAACTTCAGCTTTGATTCAAATGTGTCTAAAGGCCATGGGTAGTAGAAAATAAAATTTATGCCAGGAGGGAGGTTGCACACTTGGCCTTTGGAGTGTATACTATTCAAGCACTCTGCATGTAGCAACTTATGTGTCCTCATCAGCCCAACACCTGTATGTGTCAGTGATTCAGCTGCATTTGTGATGTCTTGCATGTATGTTTCTGTGTAGAAGTGTGTCTTGCACACCCTCTTGTTTAGCATAGCATCTTGCACACCCACTTGTTTAGCAGCGTCTTTCACACTCACTTGTTTAGCATACTTGACCAAGTTACATATGTTTTGAGCCCTGTTTTGTCACCCACATAAAGAGGGAAACCACATCCTGTCTGCTTGCTTTATGCCACAGTGGTGACGCTGGGTAGATTAAACTCTTCTGAACTTAAGTTTACCCAGCTGCAAAGCAGGAAAAAATAACACCTTTTCTTATAAGGTGGTTGTAGAAACAAGATAATCTCTCTAAAGATCTGAGTACAGTCCCTGGTACATGATGGACATTTCAAAGATAGTTAATGTAATGGATTGCATGTATATTGTGTTCCAAAGATTGCAATCATTGTCTTTCTGCCTACTGACAGCCCAGAGTGGATGATTTGGGGGGATGTAAGTGGGAAGAAGTCTGAATAGATAAGGCTGACATGGCGTCAAGAACAGTTTTAAATTCCACCAAAGATCGATTTACTCGGTAATAGCACACAGTGGGGAGAACATTTCCCCCCAAAACTGTCTTCCAACACATAGAGTGGAGCACTAAGTACCTGACATAGCAGTCCCTGCAAAGGGAGCTGGGGCAGTGCCTAGATAAGAGTTCAGAACTTTCCGTTCCAGGTCAGGTCTCCTGTATGAGCAGATGACTGTCATCTGGCTCCATCTGCAGCCCTTGTTCATTAATACACACCAGGAAAATAATGCTGCCATGTGCAGTTCAGCCTGAACTCTGCAGGGAGGGGTGATAAGGACCCTGCCTCCGCTGCAGGAGCTCCATCGCTGGAAGGCTTCTCTGCAGAAAGATGGTTGCTGGTTTCCACAGTTATTGTCAAATAAGTTGTATGGAAAAGAAATTCTCTCAGATCTCCTCTAGATTAGAAGGAATTATATTCCTTTGCAACCCAATTTTCTGTGCTGATTTCAGTGTTAATATCCCTTTTAAATCTCAGGGAACCTTCCTTCTCTCTCTCTCTCCCTATTCTTCTCCCTCTCCCTCCCTCTCTGTGCTTGGTGGCTGAGTGCAACTGAGAGTGACATGGAGTCTTTGTTACTTTGCAGATATTTAGAATATTCTTTATCTTTCATTAGTAGAAATTTGTTTTCTTGAGGAAAAGAACTTTTGAGGTTGAATTTGTGTGCAGCCATTTCTAACAACATAGTGTTAATAGTGCTACAGTGATTTTAAAGACATTTATTATCATTTGATTTAAAAAATAATAACCTAAGGGGCTAGAGAGATGGCTCAGCAAACATGAGGACTTCAGGAGTTCAGATTCCCATTCTACATAAAATCCAGATTGATGCAGTGGCTGCCTATAACCTCTCACTCTGGAGACAGAGACAGGTATCCACAAAGCAAACTGTGTAGCTATGTGCTGAAGTGGAAAGCTATAAGTCCTATGAGAGACTCTTCCTCAGTACATAAGGTGGAGTGTAATTGAGGAAGAGCTTGGATAGCAATCTCAAAGTTCCACACACATGCACCTGCATGCACTCATGCATACACACTACTCAGACATACACACACACAAACACATGCACACATGTACACACATGTACAAATGCACACTCATATACGCATGTGTACATGCATGCACATAAACACACATGCACCTGCATGCACTCATGCACACTTACTACACAGACACACATACATACATATGCACACACATATACATATATGCATATGCACATATACACACAAACACAATGTGTGCATGAGTGCACACAAACACACACATGCACCCTCATGCATACTTACTACACAGATACACACATGTACACACATATACATATGTGCATGCGCACATATACACATGTGGACATGCACATACACACACAAATACCATGCATTCATACATGCACACAAACACATACACAGATGCCCCTGCATGTACTCCTGCCTACAAATAACACACACATGTGTATATGCACACACACACACACACCGAGAGAGAGAGAGAGAGAGAGAGAGAAAGAGAGAGTAAACAAATATGCTACCATTTATAATGACAGAGCTTTTTGCAGTCAATGTACTATATATGTGGCATGTGTCTGCTCTTGTTTACTTTTCCCACTGAGGCTGAGTGGGAAATGGCTCCACCTGTGCTTGTAAATACACAAACCTACAGTGGAGGCTTCAGAGTGCTATATCTAAGGCTCAGCTGTAGGTCAGTTTCTCTCAAATGTCCATCCTCAATCACTTTGAATTGGAAACAAAGCCACCCAGAGAATAAATAGGCCAACTATTAGGACGTAATATTGATATATCAGAACCATGCAACTCAGAGCTGGCATGGTGTCACAACCTTGGTGTTCCAGAGCTGAAAGCTAAGTCTCTTTGCTGTCTGGAAACTGCAGTCTGTACTGGTAAGAGGCTCCTGCCATCGGACATCAGCTACGCCACATAAATGTGGATCACTCATGCATTTCTTTTCAGAGCCAAAGCTGTGGTTTTAACACCACCTCTGCTTCTCTGTCAAGCCTGCTGATGTTTTACAGACCTTTGTGTGAAGGGGAAACCCCAGAGCTCACATTAGGTCCCGATAGTTGTTCTGTCTTCCATGTCCAGCTTATAGCCTGTCTTCTGTGTTCCTATCAATGCTAACTTTGGCTGTGGTGGAGCTGTATGCTCTTCATCTTTCTGCCTCAGCACTAGAGTGAACAGCAATCAGATCTTTCAGTGAAACCATGGCAACCAAAAGGATTAATTTCTGCCTTGTCTCTGTACCTCAGTCTTGTTATCTCTCCACAGTCCAAAAGATAACACACACACACACACACACACACACACACACACACACACACACACACGCACTACCACCACCACCACATCACAGTATAAGTGTAAAATAACATCCTAAGATCAAAGTAGGACCTAAAATAAGTGGATATGAATGTACCAGAGAATCTGATACAGGCCGTATATGTAGTGAACAATAATTAGCATAGTCTACAGAAAGGTTCACTGTCAGTGGCTCGCTGGATTTCTGTGCTTTCTTAATTAACATTTCTCCTTGTCCTAGACAAAATTACATTTAATAAAGAAAAATATCCTGGTTTTTATACCATGTATGTGTTCTGCATAACTGTCTAAATTGTCTGTCTAGGTGAACTTATCTTCACCCTGTTTTATGTACAATCAAAACTGCTCCTCTGCTGCAGCCTGTCTCATAGTCCCTCAGTGACTTTGGTGATGCATGTAGCCCTTAACCATCTCAGGATCACTCTGATGCCACAGCTAATGAGCTAAAAGAAGACTCTTGGGGCCACTGTGGCTCATCAGGAGAGTGCACTCTACACCTTGAGAAAGATATTTCCCTGCTCACAAGTTGATGACTAAGGTGCAGAGCAGTGGCTCCCATCTGATCCTCATAAAAAACAGTGACATTCTTGAAAGCTAAGCACTCTCTGTAAACCACTGTTAGCTGAGTGCAGGCTGTAAGTGCAAAGACCTTACTCAGCCAGGTGCTTCTGTTTTGATAACATTTTCTGCACTAGCTGAACATTCTTTCTATGGCACTGAGCCTTATACCAACTGTATAAGCCTCAGCAACTGTAAAAAGTAAAACTGTGGTAAATCTTTCTGTTGGAAAAAAAAATCTATTATAGAAGCCTCCTGAAGTGGTTGGGGTTGAATCTGCCTGTTTTCCAGGTTGGTGAACAAAAGTCATTGATACAAAGGTCCTAGTGGTGGCCTTAAACTTGCTTTAAATGCTCTACTACTACAGTAAAATCAGATAAGGCTGAATGTTGTAAACAGAAAACCAAGATGCAATGCCTCCTGTCTCTGCTGCGTTAGGTGCTGACTCTGACCTGACTTTAGCCCTCTCTAGGTTCCCTTCCTCAGCTGGGTATGCACCAGGACAGTGCATACCTCACCTAGGAATGTACCTGGACTGGCATCTGTCTCATAAAGATGTTGTCAGAGTGGAATGTATCAAGTGTTTATGTCTACTATAGAATAAGAATTTATAATTTTCCCATTTTAATTAATATAACAGTAATTACTGTTGCTGTAACAGATGCAGAATAAGTAATTGCTGAAAAATAGAATCAGCAGACCATAAAGAAATCTATTTAACGTAGATTTAATGGAGGTAGTCAATTCAACTATTACTCAACAAGATTTTCTAAACTATTGTTTCCCTTTTAAAAACAGCAGCTAGTTATGTTTAGAGATAAAAAAGGAGAGTATCATTTTGAATCATTTTTTATATGTGTTAAGGTGTATACCTATAATTCGACACAAAACTAAAACTCCCATTTTAGGGTTAAAGTATACTTTTCTTTTATAAAATAATTGTTAGATCCTCATTTATAACTTTATAATGTAAGCTTTACATCAACCAGAACTGTTAAAATACAATGTTTACTGTTTTATATTGGGAATAGTGACACCCAACTTACTCTCTGAGTAGACTATATTTACATGGTTCTCACAACTCAGGCTCTCCATCTTTTCTTTTGTGTGGCAAATACATTCCCCTGAGTTCCTGAACTTTACTTACAGCTCTTTGCTGATTCCCCATCATTTCTTCACAGTACTATATCCCCTGCAATGCCCACTCTTGCTTGGTTGCAGTGCCCTTAGTCATCTCCCACAACCTACAAAATAGGGACTTTTAGCTAAACTTCACAACTGAGACAGTTGGACTCAGAGTTTCATTTCCTGCTGGTCCCCACACAGCAGCATGGAGGCAGGAGAGAGGTCCCTCTCCAGCTGAGCTGAGTTTCTTGAGATTCATAAACTTTCTCACACTCAGGAACTACCCAAGGTCTCAGCTTGGGCAGGATGGGCACTCCTCCCACTCCATCTCACCGCGGTTTCTCTTTGGTTTTGTGATGCCCAGACAAACATGTGACCTCTAGATCTTTACACTCAACTAAATTCTCTGCTTTTAATTATTTTTTCATAAACTGGCCTCAGTAGGGAGCCTAACTTGTCTGACTCTATTTGAGAACAAACGAATCTGGAATTGGCTGTGAAGCAGAATCCACAGGGTAGACCTTGCCTGCAACACTTTTTTGTGCACTAAATTCCTGTGTTTTTATAAGGCACTCTGTGAAACAGTGTGACTTTCTATAAGCAATTTAGCTCTATACAAACAAACCTGGTAAAGAGGTGGGTTCCCTGTGGTAGCTCTTTGCTTCTTCTACCCTCCGATTGAGATGAAGTCTTTGCTGTGTGTCGGTAGCCTTTCTCAACGAATTTACAGACCTATATTACAAACTCAAAACAAATAGAGAAAGTGAAGTTCACTTGACCAAATTACTGAACACAGAAGCCTGTTTTACTGTCCCACTGAATGTTGTTTGCCCATGAAGACTCCATCAGGCTTGTCGTATGACCCAGGTAATGCTTATCTTTCTCTTTTGTCTTAAAGCATTTTTTTTCATCTGAGAGTGTACAATAAGTTTCTATTGGTGAATTTATTTTATTGCATTAAACTAACATTTCAAAGATGTCATAGGATAATATTTAAATTTGAAGCATATTGATCATGATAATATTCTAATTTCTATCATCTCACATAGAAAGCAATGACCACTAGAGCATCTTTCCTCTATTATGATTTTTATATAAGGTTTTGTTAATTTCTATGATCAACAGATTTTAACGAAATTGTTAAATGTTCTTATATTTCAAAACTTCTCAATAACACAACTCTCACTGTCTGACAGATGGCTAGACTTCCACACTTTAACTACAGCTTACAATCTTTCACCATTTGAGAACACCTCTGTTGAAGGGTGTGAACACTCCCAGATCTGGTTATCATCTGCTTTAGCTGTCTGAATATGTTGCAAGATCTCTTGGCCCAGAAACAGAAAATGGCCTCATGGCCCAGGAGAATCACTCTGCTCATAGAGTAAATACATGCTTATGTTACTCAAGTAACTAAACCTCAAAAATATTTTCTTAGGAAATCTGATTTTATAGCTCCTGACACATGAGGCTTTTATTATTAAAACCAACTGTTAAAGTAGACTAATAAAGACTGTCCATTTTAATGTGCTTGCTGTAATGAAATTAAAGATTGATTTGCTTTGCCCTATCTGAAAAAGAGAGTCCACAAACAGTGGCAAATAACATACCTAAATGCACACATGCATGCATATGCACAAGCAGACACATAAATACACACATGCACACAAATACACACTCTCCTATACACATGCATGCATACACACACACATACATGCATAAACACTACTTTTATTTTCTGAACCTTACACAACTGTTCCCAGCTACAAAGTCTTGAATGAGGGTCTCTGCTTTTACTGTCATGGTTACTTTCAATGTATTCAGTTGTAAGAATTAGCGCTATCTTCTTGATATTGCAGAAAATTTGTGATGACAAAGTTTTATAGTGGAAATAAAACATGGCTGATTCCTCAGGAAACAGTCTCTCTAAAATTCAAGATGTCCTAACATTTGAGTTCTACTTCTTTAGCAATAGTTACTAGTTGCTATGATTTAGATTACCAGTGACAATGCTGACATTTGTATAGCTATTTTTATTTTCACAAGCACATGCCAACTGAAAAGACTTTCTTCAAAAGGAGGTTAAAAGAGGAAAAATCTAGAGTGAAGATGCAGCAATGGTTTTAATGCTATGCAGTTTGTTAGACACTTAAATGAAGATTGCATTTGTAATCTATCTGTGCATCTGGCCATAGGACTGTGTGATTCAGGCACTCCAACTCTGTATGTGTTTTATGTGTATGTACACACTGCGTGGGTGTCTTATTCTTGTTTTTTGTTGCTGTGATAAAATGCCAACAAAAAAACACAGAGGATTAAGGATTTTTGGAGGGGGCCCACAATTTCAGATTACAGTCCATGAAGATGAAGTCAAGGTGGTAAGAATTTTAAGAACTAACCCTAACCCATTCATGATCAAGAGCAGGAGAGCTATGAATTAATTCATGCCTGCTAGTGCTCAGCTCAAATTCTCTACTCTTAACAATCCAGGATCTCCTGTCCAAGAACTAATACTACCTACAGTGGGCACGTCTTACTGCCTCAATTAATGTGATTAAGCAATAGACATGCATATAAGCATGCATTTAATCTAGACAACCCCTCACTATGACTCCCTTCCCTTTTGGTTTGAGTCAAGGATATACCACTGACCACCACAATGGGTATGTGTGTAAATGCCTACTTTTTACTCCAAAATATAAAAGCAAACATGAATGGGCAGCTAAGTAGTCATGTTCCATACTTGTAAATGATGAAGTTTAATCTTTAAAATGACAAGCTGGGATCATTTGGAGTTTTCTGTACATACTAAGCAAATCTTGACTGAATGCTGTATAGGAACCAGTATCTCTTCTCAGAACATGACATGTGTGTGTCATATTTAGTATTTTAGTAGAAGAAAAGCCTTCAGATTTCATTGTGTGAAAACTCCAAGGGCATGTCCTGAACATAGGTATGGTAGATTAGAACTAGAAATATCTCCTGGATGTTAGCTCAGCACAGGAAATGGCATAACAGCAAATGAATCACAGGGCTTTTGAAAGCCTGAGGCACAGGTTTTATCAGTTATTCTGCACTCAGGGAAGTTGCACATCAGGATCCTGCTGAGTACCTGTTGCATGCTTGCTGATTGTCTTCATGGGTGTTTGTCTCTATGTATGATTAATACACACAATGTTTTTCTTTCCTTTTTCCTTTTTGTAGAAATTATTGAGCCCACTACCTCTAGTCCTGTCAGAAGTCCAGGTCAGTATCCACATACATTTACAAAGTATGTCTGGGTACTTTTTCTGTCAAGCAAGATTTCTGCTTTGTCACAGAAACACAACCAGTTTCTTCTGGGCCTCAGGCATGAGTGTGGCTCTGGTGTCTGTCTCTGTTCTGCCTCTGTGGGATGTGTTTTCACTCTCGGTCCTGTGCGTAGTATCTGACCTGGTTGGCTGTGTGCATCATTACTTCATGCTATAGGGTTGTGTCACACTTGAAGCCTCGAAAGCTGACTAGCTGCACTCTCTCTTCCCAAACAGAGCTGCAGAGGGTTTACAAGGTTTTATGAGTAGCTATTTAAAAACTATTTACTTTAGCTTGGTATTGCATTATTATAAAATCATTATGAGGCAAGAAAACATTTAGTGTTTGCAGAAGGAATAATCTGGGGAAGGCAGGTTCTCCTACTCTGGATGTATTCCGGTAGGATACTTTAGTCTCTTGAACTGTCAAGGCAAAGGACTGATTTTAGCTGTGGGCTTTTATTTTCACATTGTTCCCAATTCAACTGCAAACATTCATCTGTGAAGATGGGCCATTGCTATAAGAGTGTTTTTAAGAGTTGTTTTCAATTGGGAACATTCCTAAATGACACGAAAAATCAAGATAAGAGCTATTGATATTAGAAACAACCTTTATCTTGTTACATAGAAATTTAGTGGCTCATTCTGAACACTGTCTGCTGGCTATTTAAAGAAGAAAGTCAAATCTAGTGAAGTCATTTAGCTTTGAAAAAAGCTTATATAGTCTTCTATAACTGCTGAGTAAAAGGGTTTTGGTTGCTGTCTACCATGAGGAGGTGTAAGTTCGTTAAACAGTTGTTTGTCTCTTGTTCCATAAATGGCACCAAATTTTAGTCTAAAATTGGATTTGCTGATCTGAGAAACTGAGAGGTTTAGAAAGGGAAAAAAATGTATCTCAAATTGTAATCAATCAAAAATGTTTTAAATTGGCTTGAGTGATTATGAATGCCCTACCCCCACAATGAGACAAGCTAGATCAGGCTTATGATTAAGTATTTAAAAAGTCTCATAGTGCAACAGTTTCTGCTCAAATTATAGGATACATTTTCCTAACCTCTGAAAACGAAGCATATTTGAATAGTCTGAAACTATTTTACCCCTGATGTAGGCAAAGTTTACATGACACTATTAATCACAATGTTCTATTTTGGATGGGACTAATAACCCCTGAAGTCTGAGCATAACCTTTATAGTGAATCCTAACCTGACTGTCCCATTACCTTACAACAACTCGTGAAACATCTGATTCTCTTGGGTACCCATAACCTTCACAGGGTGATGTGTTCCCAGGGTGTGTGAGGCCTTATAATTGAATATACCTTTTGATCTTTTCTCTATCAGTTCTAGTTCCATATATTTCAGTCAGCTACTAGGTAGATAAACTGTGCACTTGCTTCCTTCCTAAGCCCTGGCCTTTTTCTTAGATAAAGACGTGCTCATTTAAAAGTTTAAGGTACTTTCCTCGGTTACACAAGTAAAGAGTGGGGTTCAAACTGTTTTGAACTGTTTTGAACGTAGCATTTAAGTACACACTTGCTTTCTGTGTTTGGAGTGCAAACTGCATGAGGCAAATGAACTAAGAGTCATTCCTAGCACACACTTTGTATCACATGCTGTCAGTGGTGAGGAATTATTTTTTTTAAAATCCTGTTTTAACAACAAGGGATTTTTTTTTCTATCTGTATAAAGATTTCTATCTCTCCATATAATGCTGAAGAACATCAAATTTCAACCAGCTGCCTGGGTTTAAACCATTGCTGTAAAATTGAATTCCCCCTCAGTGTGACCTTTGGAAGTGAATGCAAGCTTTAAAAAAAATCATTCTAGGGAAAGTTAATAAATACATGTTGAATTGAATTGAATTAATGAACTGAGGGACAGAAAACAAGCACAGCTATCAATGAAACTCGGCTTCCATTAATTGTGCCTGTATTAAAGGCCTCCCAGGACCAGGGTGGTTGGGCAGGGATTTAAAAAGGGTGTAGAATAAGCAGGAATGGCAGAGTGATAGAGAATAAACAAATGACCTTAAATGTATGGGCCTGGGTGGGTAAGGCTGGCAATGCACGGCCATAAGCAAATGTCCATTGAAGGGTTTACAAATGCAGCAAAATGTTGAGAGTCACAGCTGTATGAAACAAGCTTTAAGAAAATGTCATCCAAAGAACAATAGAAAGTGAAAATTCTCACCAAAGTATTCAGCAGAAATATCTAATTTGCTGCTTCTACATAAATAGAGGAAAGAATAGAAACAGAATCAAAGCAGATCTCACAATTCTTGGTGTTACTGCAAGAGACTTAAAGCAGAGATAAAGTGGATGCAGTTGCGGGAAAACCTGGCATGTTGAGGATGGATTGGAGAGAACAGATTTATGTCTGTCATGTTCAGATCAGTCTAAAGAAATGAAGGTCTTGAAGCCATAACTTATATTTTTATACATTCTTGAAAAGTCAAAATGTGTCACAATTGAAGGGAGTGGAAACTGAATTATTAACATCATTATTCAAAAAAGGCCACAAAAGAGAGGATTGCAATAAGAACAAAAGAAAACTCTTCTTTGATCTACCTCAGCCTCAGCGTCTGAGAGGTAAAGGCCATTTTCCATGATGATGGAGATGAGCGGTGAATTTGAGAATTCAGGCTCCTTTTATGATAATTGCCTGGCTGGAATGTGTTATTCTGGGTAATGGTCCAGGCTAACGCATTCCCATCATTAGGCAGAGAAGAGAGGTGTCTTATTCAAACACATTCACCATTTCTATTTAATTTTTGTTAAAGCAAACACACATCTTGCGATTATCTTTGAAGTATATTTTAATAGTAGAACTATATTTTTTTTTTAAAAAAAAAAAAAAAAAGGGAAAAGGTGGAGTGCAGTGAATCAATGGGCGCCTGGCCCAAGCATTCAGATAGGTTTGCTATTGCTAGTGTAGCCTGAATACGTCAGCCCACAGGGCTCTCTGCTGGCACTTCAGTTCTGACAGCTCAAGTTCCCAGCCCAGAAACAACCCACCATGATTCCTTCACACTGATCAAACACTAACTGATCGTGCCTGCCCAGCCTGATAGTAACCCTTCAAAAATTAAATTATAGTCAAACCAGCATCCACTTGGCTTTGTGTATCTTCCAAAACAACCATTTATTGAGGTAATCACTTAGCTGAGAAATAAGAGTAAAGTAGGGTTTGTCCAAGGCACCAATGAGGTCCCATCTGAAAAGTGTCCTCACTAGGCTCCAGGAAATAACACTTAGCAGTCATCAAATGAATAGCATTATTATGAAAATCATTTAATTGTTAAGTGCATGCCATTGACAGTAAAATTAATTTACTTATCCTTAGAGAAATGGCGAAGTGTAAAAATAAGATTTTTTCCGTATAATAATCAGCCACTTGGTATTTTTAGCACTACAACCCTCCCACTACCCTTGTAAAGAGTCACTACTTTAAAATAACTATTATTAGGCTTAATGTATTTTGGTACTTAAATATAAATTTATGCCCATTAATAAAAACTAGTTCAATTTGACAGCCAAGGAGAGAAAGAAAACATTTACCAAAGGGAACTCAGCAGATATGTGGCAGAACAAAAATTAAAAATACCCAAAACTCTGCCATCCAAGTATGCGTACTTGGGTCTAAACAATGGCAAATATTTGTGAAAACATAAATACTGATGTTTGTAAACTGAATTGCTTTGACTCACAGGGAGATGTCAGGTTATGTAAAGAACTCCCAAACTGAATAATTCCTGTTTGATTTATCTACTTGGCAAATCAACCTTCACTTTGTTGGCTGGGTTTTCTTAAAAAGGAAAATGCCTTTATTCATTATCCCAGGAATTCCCATTTTCTGAGAATAACACAGTCCAAAATTTAGTGAACATTCATTGAATAAAAACTGTACTGGGCACCAAGTAAGTGCTGAGAGAATAAGGATAACTTAAAGGTGGTTGGGTCTACTTAGGAGATAATATATTAGTATAATAACCATTGGTATAATATAACATATTCCATAATTTCAGTTTAGCAAGAGAAGCGTACAATTTTGCCTGGAGAGAGTCTTCTCATGTGTGAGCTGTCCTCAGAAATTAGAAACGGTTGTGCAGAGCATGGGTATTACTAGACATATCAAGCAAAGAAAATGCTTAATGTCAATGGTTAGTAACTAACTGTAGGAGACAAAGGGTGGGAGATAATTGAATTCTTCATCCATATGAGCTAATTCTATGCTCTGGCCTCCACAAACCCACCAGATGTTATCAATGAAAGCACTGAATAAGCCACTTTAATGGTGTATTTGAGCTAACACATGAGCATAGACATCACAGGTTTCCTTGCAATGGTCTACCCAGCATCTTTAGCTTCACAGTAGGTGAGACCTGACTTTCTTTATTTTAAAACTCATCTAAAAAGTAGTCATTACAACAAGAAGTTGAAGCAATCTAACCAACACTTTCTTGTATTAGCTCCTAAAATACTGTTTATGCTAGAATTTTTATAGCATCTATAGTAGGATATTAAAAATACAACTTATAAAATATAACATAAAACCTTATACTGGAATAAAAAAGATCAAGAAACTATCATTCCTTAAAAAATGAAAAAAATGAATAAGTTGCTTATAAAAGCTAAAGTTTCAAATCTGAGCAAAGTGTTCCTCTATAGGGAATGGGCTCCAAGAAGCCAGTTCATGTACTAGAATAAATTCTGGTCTCACTGCCAGAGGCCCCATATACTGCCCACACCATTCCACTGTCATCCACATTCAGAGGGTCTAATTCAGTCCCATGGAGGTTCCTCAGCTGTCAGTTCAGAGTTAGTGAGCTCCCAATAGCTCACATCAGCTGTCTCTGTGGGATTCCTCATCATAATCTTGACACCTTTGCTCATATTCAACTCTAGTGCTTAGCTGTGGATCTCTGCATCTGCTTCCATCAGGTGCTGGATGAGAGTTTTATAGTAACAACTAGGGTGGGCATCAATTTGAGTGTAGCAGAAGGTTGATTCAGGAACCCTCTCTACTATTGCTTGGAGTCTAAG
The DNA here is from genome assembly GCA_004025045.1 of Sigmodon hispidus. Classification (NCBI taxonomy): domain Eukaryota; kingdom Metazoa; phylum Chordata; class Mammalia; order Rodentia; family Cricetidae; genus Sigmodon; species Sigmodon hispidus. Next base: position 39,945 of record PVIH01013213.1, read on the forward strand.
CTGGGGTCATGTTTGTGGGTAATTGGGTATTTCTCTGACACCTGGTTTCTCTATAACCTCACAATGGTTCCCTCTGTCAAAATATATATTTTGTTGTTCTCCCTTTCTGACCCTCCCCCAATTCACCCATTTCATTCTCTCATGTTCAGTTCCCACATTCCCTTCTGCCTTCCTCCTATAGTCCCCTTTACTCGAGATATCTGTATTCCCCCTTCCCAGGGGGCATCCATGGATGTCTCTCTTAGGTCCTTCCTTGTTACATAGCTGCTCAGGGGTGGTTGCCTGGTAGTTCTTTGCTTTACATCTAAAATCTACTTATGAGTGAGTACATACCATGTTTGTCTTTCTGGGTCTGTGTTACCTCACTCAGGATAATTTTTCTAGTTCCTTCCATTTACCTGCAAATTTCAGGAAGTCTTTTTTTTTTTTTCTACCAAGTAGTACTCCATTGTGTAAATGTACCACATTTTTTGATACTGGCAGGGAAAGACTTGATCCTATATCAGCTTGTTATACCAGATTACATTAAGTCACCCTGGAAATCCTTACCCTTTCTGAGAAATGGATGAAGGATGGGATAGGGTGGAGCTGGGGGATGACTGGGAAGAGGGGAAGGAGAGAGAAGAGTGGCGGGCATGTCAAAAAACGTTTAAATAAAATAAATAATGAAGATCTAAATTTGGCACATGAAAAGAATCTCATGGAAACCTCAGTTTAAACTATAAAGCATCCGAAGGTATGGAACTGTAAAAACTTTCCCATCAAAAATCAACCTAGCAAGAAAATTGAGTAATTTGTCCATTTCATTACTAAACATAGAAGTTAGGAATTGCAATGACTCTATTGAATGAGTGCACCTCACTAGCCATGGGAGACAATATGTATGGGAGCTGAATGACAAATGGATTATGGCTGGATAGATAGATGGATGGATGATAGATGGATAAAATGATGAATGGATAAGTGAATAGATGGGTTAATAGATAAATAATTGATGGACTGAATAGATAGTTGGATGAATAGAATAGATGAATGATGGATGAGTGAATTGACAAATGATGGATGCTTGAGTGGATGGATAAATGATAGATGGGTAGAAGGATGGGTGGATGGAAGGATGTGTAGGTGGGTAATTGATGGATAGGTGAGTAAATGGTTGTACTGATACATGGATGGTGGATGTTTGGTCAAATGGATGAAAATAGGACAGATTTCCATATGGAGCACAGAGCTGGGCTATGGAACTGATAGAAACACAACTCAAGTCAGCTTGTATTTTTACCACTTCCTAAGACTTCACTGAGAAACTGAGCAAAGCATATGTCACCCCTTGCAGTAGACATGCAAAGATAACTTGCCCACTACTATCATTTCATTTTCTCACTTAGTAGTTGAGTGAGACAGGGATGGACAGGATGTTTATATAATAAGTGTATGGTATAATAGAAAGAAGCAACATGAGCTGGGAAGTCTGATTCTGCCTAAAGAATGTTAGAAAAGGCTTTCTAAACAAAGTCATTCCTGACTTTGGTAAAGTGTGGAGATAAGGGAGGAAAGCCATGTATGCAGAGCACTCAACACAGTAAAAGGAGACATAAACCAATACAATATGCTTGGATGGAGCTACAAGAATACTCAGTATAAACTGATCCAAGAACTTAGTGACACTCAGAAAGTTCATGGTATTGGATGCAGAGAGTGTTGTACACCTTGCCTAGAACCTACTAAACCTCAGGGACAGGCTGATTGTTGGGTTCCTCAGTATTTTGATAGAGAGGTGAAGGCTAGATGTGTGGTATGAGCTAGTGCAAGAAGGAAGGAGGGAAGCAATTCAAAGTTGTCAGAAGAGAAACCTGTCATATTTTTGAAGAGGTCTGGAGGACAGAATGAACCAGAATGATTCCCAGCTCTCTCTGAAGATGGTGAGTATGCCAATACAGACATCTGTCACATTGTGCAGGTGCTTTGAACTCCATCCTCCTGTTTGGGAAAAGACTTGTTTTTCTTTGTCTTGCCATAAACCAACAAGTGGGTCCTCAACCAGGGGGTCAAACAGACCCTTTCACTGGGGTTACCTAAAACCATCTGCATTTCAGATATTTAGATTATGATTCATAACAGTAGCAACATTATAGTTAAGATGTAGCCTCTAAAATAATTTTATGGTATGGGGGTCACCACACCATGAGGAATTGTATTAAAGAGTTATAGCATTAGGAAGGTTGAGAAACATTGCCTTAAACAGAGGAATAGTGTCATGCATTTTTGTAAATATAGATTTGCATAGGTAAGAAAATGAAGGATGAGGATGAAGAGGAATGAGGCCCTTGAAAGTAAAAGGAGTCGGACTGATGCTATCTCCTAGGAACGTGGCCATTTGTGAAAAGCCACCTCCCTGAAAGCTGAGCTGAGTTCCTATGCCATCATTAACAAACAGCGTTATTTTGAAATTTATTTTAAGATTGGTGGAAGCTTTTTTCCTAATTTGAAACAATCAAGCTTCCATTATTCCCTGATTATTAGCATGAGAGAAATTTAAGACAGCTCAGAATATATTTCAAATTCCAATTAATATGCTTCAAAATAATGAATTCAGATATTAATTATAATTATCCATAATTAGCTGATTAATTTCCAGATACAAGTACAGCAAAAAATATAGTATATAATTTAGCACATGATGATTTTAAAATCAGATGAAAAACTGTGGTGCTTGCTAACTTCTGTTTCTTACCACTTTTGTCCTGCCTTGTTGGCATATCTTCAGCTCTGTCTTCAAAGATAATTTAAGCTATTGATCTTCTGATATGTCAAGATTCCAGTATTAAAAAACACTAGCATTATTAGTGTATCACCTTGACGTACATCATGTTCTGACCATGTGTTCTTGGTATGTTAAACCACTGTTGTGTGTAGGAAGAACAGACACTTTACAGTTTCCAATGATTGCTAATATCTGCTTTTTTTTTTTTACATGAAATAGCATGCAGTTGTGATGGTGATTATCAGTGAAGCACTTTACCAGTACCCTGAGATCTGGGATAAATTATGAATTTACGTCATATCCATCATTGTCTTCACACCTTATGTCTGGAAATAGAAGTTTTACCACACCCCCTAGATTGCAAGACCCTTCAGGGGTTTGTACATTTATTACTTCTTGTCTTTCTCTCGATGATATCTGACAGGCTGATGGGAATGTGACAAGGACAAACTTACTGCATGATACATTGATAAGTGAGCAGGCTAATGTGAAGGATTAGAACAGCTGAAACTCATGCTTCAATATTTTACATAAGTTCCCGACTTTGTACTTTACACTGTACTTTACTTTTAGGGTCAATGTACATTCAACATAGATCCCAGCTTCATAATGATCCTTCTCAAAGAGGACCAAAGATGGAAAACAGAATATTTCCAAAAATCTCTGAGGAGAAAACAGTTCATTCATTACATTATCATTTCTACCTTACTGTGAGCACAAACAGAAGGCAGATCTCCTGGGTTAACACTGAGTAGATTTTTAATGTATGACCAACATAACGCTTCACCTAGTGTAGGAGAGAAACCAATGGGATGGGCATCCGTGTAGATGAAATATACTGCAGCTTACACTTAGAAAATAAACAAGGTTTTTTGTGGAGTGAATCAATTAAGGTATAAATGAAAAAGTGATTTCATAAATGTATGTATTTTCTGTCAGTTCTATAAAAAATTACTGTATCCATGGAAACATCAAACAACACAGATTAATAATCTTACAGTTTTATAGGTTAGAAGCCATAAATTAACCTACCATTCTTCACTACCCAAGGCAGAGAAACCACAGGCTCCAGAAGTCAGATCCTCAGCCTCTGGCCACTGCAGCTCTGCCTCTTATAACAGGACAAGTAATTACTCAGCTCTAGTTCCAAAATTTGGCCTCAGAACTTAGTCAATTCCCCTTGAACTTTTGCAGTATTTAGGTAATGAGTCTTGAGAACCCAGATTATTTATGTGTTTAGTTTGATATTCTGTATTTATGATGAACTATTTCTCTATAGAAAAGGTAAAATATATTAGAAAGATTGCGTTTGTAATACTTCATGATTTACAATAATATTTCAATATTTCATAACTTAAATAAGCTTATATTATATACAAACACACACTTGCACACATGCACACCATATGCACGTGTGCACAAACCCACACATGTTCACAAATATGTGTGACCAAATTAACATAGAAGTAAAAAATCTTAACATAAATAAATCTCAGATGGATAATAGATCAGTTAGAGAAAAGAACAGAAACCAAGCTAATTTTGAGATGACTGGAGCTAATGACCTTTTAGTTCATTTTTCAATAGAACATGTAAGAAACAGTTCCTTTTCCAGAGTTGGAATCCTAAATACTAGTGAGCAGACACTAGTCTGTAGCTGTTCTAAGTAGAAATGCAGAGATACTAAATTTGCTTTAACTATAAAAATACCAAAAGCAAACTAAAACTGGAAAATATGTTCTAACTGAAATTTTACATTTAAAGAATAAGACTAGGTGAGCCCTAGGGTGTTTGCTTTCCACTACCACTTAGGGGGTGATTTGGGGATACAGCTCCCCAGTGTCCTCCAGGTCACATTGCAGTACAGGGAATCTAGGATGGTGCCTGTGGTCAGAATTGGCAATGCTTATCTAGTTCCCAGCTGATCAGCTATTAAACAAATGCTTGCTTCAGGGACAGCTCTAATGATGATAACCTTGATGTGCACCTGCCAAGGGGTATTTATGCTTTCAAAGAAGTTACCTATCTATCCCCAAGTTATTCGCAATATCGGGAGTCACACTGTTAAGCTGTGTAGTTTGAGGTGAGAAGATATTGGTCAGGAGGGGAATCTTCATTGCTGTCAATCACCAAGGGCTCTCTCCCTCATCTTGTACCTGTAAGGAGTAACTGCATTTTCCCTATTGATGTCTTTAAGCAGACTATGTAGTGACATTAGTGGGCAACTAGACAGGACAGATCTGAGCTATGCTTGAAGGTGATAAAGCCTGTGCCCGTATTTCAAGCTGAGTTACAATTTTTTTTAATTATTTTGAATGTATTTAATGTGCTTCTTAAAAACAATTCCTTGACTTGTAGATAAGTAGCTTCTCAACATATAAACAGAACCTACCATCTTTAGGATCATACTTTGTACCTTGCATATTTTAAAGTGATATAATTAGTTATTTTCAGAAAAGCATTGACTGATGAGTGGCTCGTGGTCCTTCTGTTTCTGATCTATGGTTGTCCCAACTGTTCAACCACGTGTGTGAGTGTGTACATGAGTGTGCATCCTCACTGTTGTGTTGCTTGAGAGTTAGGGAGAATCTTTTGTTCTGAGGTTGCCAGTGATGATGACAACATGACCAGGTTCTGTATGTGACTAAATCCATCTATGAATTCAGTTTCTGCAGCCAGGTGGAAAGGGGAGTCTGTTTCACTTCTCCATGCATGGTAGTGTATATTTCTTAATTTGTGTGTTTCTCTACTCTCTCTTCCACCTGAACCACCAAAACCCCTTGATTTCAGATTTCTCTCAGGTTTTAAAACAAGACTATAACAATACAGTCTTCTTACATGGTTTATGCGTAATGAAGATAATATGAGTGTGTCCACTATCCAAGTTAACACCTTCTCTTGAAATTCCTTAAATTGAGAGAAACACACAGTATCTATTCATCACTGCACACCCACAATTAGCATTTGCAAAGCTCTGGGTTATAGGCTCTGTGGTGGTAAGAATGAGAATATTCTGATAGCCTCGTATGTTTGAATACTTGGTTTCTAGTTGGTGGAACTGTTTATCAAGGATTAGGAGGTGTGGTCTTGTTGAATAAGATATGTTATTGGAGTTTCATACAGACTTTCAACTTTCGGAGGAAAGTTTGTAACATACCATTTCCAGTTAGTTCTTTCTTTTGGCCTGGTGGTTGTCTCATAAAGTAAGCTGTCGGCTTCTGATCCAGTGCCATGCCTGCCTGCCTGCTGCCATATTGGTTGCTATAATGCTTGTAGATTCACCCTCTGAAACTGCAAAGGCACAATAAACTCTTATTTTCTGCAAGTTGTCTTGACCATGTTGTTTCTTCACAGCAACAGAAAAGTAAGACATGGGCTATAAAAACAATAATCTGAAGATGTTATTGTGGACTCAGGAATATGTTGTTCCCTTTTTTGTCATCTCATGTGGAGAAGTGGTGTTTGCTGTATTTATTCAAAATGAAGAGATGTGAGCGGGTGAGGAGCAAAGCACTTGATGCACAGCCTGTGTGAGTCAGTGGTTGCCCTGTGTCTTTCAAAAGCTGCTAGTCTGGGACTCACTGTGACCTCCAGATCTGGTGAGGCAGAGGAAGCTGTGAAAAGGCTGTTAGCATGACGTTCTTGACTCTGGCCTGACAAATGCACAAACCTAATTCTCTGCTAAGCTCTCACTCTGCTTTTCACGGCCAGAAGATGAGAGTCGCTAGGTGGCACCTCTGAGCTGTCTCCTGCAGAAAACTCACAAGCAACCTTTCTATGTAAGTTCTCTTTTGTGTTAGGATCTGGTAACATCTTGGTTTCTGTGGCCACATTTATTTCATCCGCCTGTGGTTTGCACTAATCCCTTGGGCGAGAATCACTTTCTATAAACGCAATGGTGACATACCAAAACTGTTCAAACTCGCTGCCAAACGAAAACGGAAAGATGAGTCTTCTTGCCTGGCTGTGGATGCAGCTGCCCGCCCCCCAGTCTGTTGATGGTTAATATTTCATTTGTCTTGGTCTTAGTAAAATAGGATGATGTAGTTGGGCAATACAGCACAGCGGTTAGGATTCTTAGTCATCTAAAAGTTCTGAAGTCCTGTCACGTTTGGACTTCAGGCATACCACAACTCATTCAAGCTCATTGGAACAAAATGTGAAGCCTTACATAATCAACAAGCCCAGCTCCCCTGGGAACACAGCATCATAAAGTGGAATGAGAGGCCAGATAATCTTAAAGTTTGTTTTCAACTCTTAGTTTCTATGAGAGCGCTATAAACCAGGTGTAAAAGCTCTGTGAGCCTAAATCAGCTGTGAAATTGCCTCGGTATCCCTTATGAGCTTACTGAAATTGACTGTTTCCAGTCAGATTTGTGTGAGCACTTTGGTGCCCTAAGGGATTTGCATGGAATCTAAAATTTTGCAATGACATGAGTGTCTGACACCCACCCCCAATCAAAGGTCCTGGAATCAAGCTTACAAGAGAAGAGAGAGGGTTGGAGGGATAGCTCAGCCATTAAAGGCTTGGCTCACAATCATAAATATAAGAGAAGAAAGAATTCTGAAAACTCCCAATTTACAGGCTTGCTAACTAAAATATCCACAAATGACAAATTACAGCTAAATTGTCTTTTGATCTGGCATATTTTCAGGAGCCTGGGTCTCAATCACATGTGGACATTTGCAGTAGACCCATCTGAGCATGGGCCAGTGAGTCCAACTCTAGCCAAGTTGAGATGAAATGGCTGCAAAATCCTGGTGAAAATGAAAACCGTCTGGCTGGTTCCTTCTCCAGTCATATCTGATCACCTTCCTGCTTCTCCATTTGTTCTGTGTTCTCCTTTCTGTCACGCTTAAGAGTGTGACACTGACGAGGAGCTGGTAATGGCATGGAGATGCTCACCATTGTGTGAGCTTTTCCTTGAGGCTCAAACTTTTTTTGATGGGTAGGGTAAGTTTATGTACAAATCAAATAACATGAAAATCACTTGGCAACAGGGAAACTGAATAGACCCAGTGAATACATAGGCAGAGGAGTTGCAGAGTTTACATTCACTGTACAAAGACTACAGAGTAATAAAGCCAATTTCTACAAAACTCATTCGACCTCAGATGATCTAATTTATATATTTTAATTGAATTTATAAACTCATTTAACAAAAGAAATTAGTCTGTGATATTTACTGTATATAATGTTTGTGATATTTTTCATCTGAGTTTTAATATATAAGTAATATGACTAATTTATTGACAATTATATCAAATGTTAGCATCTGTACATTTATTTCAGTCTTATTTATGTAATTTTTACATTAATATTCTAAGTAGAGATAATTTTATATCAGCAAAACTACATTTTAGTATACTTAAAAACTATTTGAACACTTGACTATACCCAGAAAAAGGAAATGTTTATATTTTGAGAGGGAAATCATCATTTGGGTGTGAGAATAAAGGACATTAGTGAGATCTTAGCTAGCTATTACTAAGTTCCTAACTAGTTGTACACATCATTGCTTTCATCTAAAATTTCAATAATTCCAATTCTTACACCTTTCCAATAACTTACCTATGTTGGCAGAATATACTATACTATGGAGTTATAATACGGTCCTTAATAATCTGGCCTGTTTAAGTTTGAGTGTATAGAAAGAAGGGAAATTCTTCTTACTTTTCTGGCTGTGTTGATATTGAACAGTGGGCTGATAGGCCTGTCTCCTCAGTGAAAACACAGCTGCTGATACTTTGTGAGCATAAGAATATTAGCAAAAGGACATGCCACTGTTTGATTTCAGTTAATGTCAACACAACCATAACTGCAGTTCTTAGATAATTTATTATGGCAGAGTCAACCATGAGCTACATAGAAAAAATATGTTTAAAATATTGCTTCAACTTACAAACTTGTCCACTGAAGCTGTTAAGCACATAAAAGGTAAACCTTCCACCCTGCTATACTGATCCTGCAATGAGCCACAGAAAGCGATGCACATGTACAGTTATGGAGCAAAGGCTACACAGTGAATAATAAGAGCATTAATATATTTTACAATCCTTCCCCTTTTGTGGGTCATTTTAACAAATACAGCTTTCTTGGTTAAACAGAAGCTGAGGCCTAGAATTATGCATCATTGTCTTAAAGACCCAAATTTTATACCCCAAAATAAAGAGATCTTGCAAATTTTGTCTTACGTGGAATTCTCTAAGCTCACTGACATGGAAAATGCAAACTTTCCTTTTGTTATCTAATTTTTCATAAGGCAATGTGTTTGGTGCATGCTGGAGTCAACTGCAGTTTAAAAAAAATGACTACAAAATAATCAAAATGCCGTCTTCATTTTATTCCCTGTTTACAAGGCACACTTCAAAAGTTCATCCTTGCCTACATCTGTAATCACCTGCCAGGTCCAAACTTTGGTCCTAGATTCATTTTAACATTATTGCAAACTGTAAGAGTTTTACAACTAAATTATGCCTCTGGAGACATCCCTAAGAAAATGAATGCACAATGAGCTAGCCTGCAGACACTCCTAATGCTTCCTTTCTGGAAGACTTGACCTTTAATAACCACAGTGTGGACCTAACTATATATTCAAATTTATAAGAAACCTAAAATTCAAATAAAATCATCTTTCTCCCTCATCAGTGACTATTCCAGACATTCACCTCTGGAAAGCAAAACAAAGGCCCTGGTGAGATGTGAGTGGTATGAAAGGAGGAAATGTTGACTGAAAAGTCTCATTTGTATTAGCTCAGGTCATTGACTTGGTCCTACAGGGGTGTGTGTTTGTGTGTTTATGTGTATGTGTGTATATTTGTGTGTGTGTGGAGGTAAGGTTTTGCAGTAGAAGCACTGGCAGTACAGAGGACACAGGAAGGTCCTTGGGGCTTACTGCTCAGCCTAGAGAACCAAAATGGCAAGTTCCAGGGTCAGGAAAAGGCTGACACCTGACCTCCACCAATTCACATACTCACACTCACATAGAACACTCATACATACAGGACACATGTTTCCTCTCTCACACTCACACACACTCATACACAAAAACACACACTCTTACACTCATTCACAAAACACACTCACATTCACACACTCTCACACTCATACACACTCATACACAGTCACAAAGTCATAGGAGAGAGAGAAAGAGAAAGAGAGAGTAAACCCTGCTATACAGAGAAGCATCAGAAATCCAATAAAGCCATGTGTTTAAGAGACGATTCTGTTAGACACCCAAGGAAAGCTCATTTCTCCAACATAAAATAAACTCTTGTTTAAAATTAACATTGCATATTTTTGAAAGATGACAAAGAAACAAAGGAGATTCAGATCCTGTGGTGTCTCTGGTATCTATTTATTCTGCTGTCTCAGAATCAGCTGTCAGCAGAAGACTTCTACGGAGAGGAACTCATTTGCCTTTGAAACAACTTTGAGTACAACCAGCTACATCCAAATGATGAGAATAATGGAAGCCAAGAGACCTGGCATGCAGCTGGGTAGAGGCACCCACAGCTCTCTCCACTGAGTGTTTCTGTGGCTGAGGAATGACCTCAAGGTCTCCTGTGATTACAGCAAATGAGCTCATGAGTGTCCATGAGTAAGCACACTGATTGGGCTTGGCACATTACATGATCAGCCACACATTAGCTTTTGGAGACGAATGGCCAGATCCATTGGGCAGAAGATACAGAAGTGGGGGGTTCTGGCAGAGAACAGGTAGCCACAGCAGCTGGAGGAGTTGAATTCCCATAATCTGCTGATGAAGAGAGCCAAGCCTGGACCTTTCACGTCTGTGCCATCTCTCATTCATGGCAAGATTGCAGGCAGGAGCTACAGACCCCAGCAGTCCTGCTATGGAGCAATAGTTAAGCAGGAAGAATGCACAGCTGCTCCTGGTAACTGGAGACCAGGCATGCCTGATAATATTAATTTTCACTTCATAAATTAATAAACCCTTGGATGTCGACTAGTTCAGCATACATTCTTCCTTGCTAGAACCTTCTTAATCTGGAGGATGTGCTAGTGTGTTTTACAATGCTGTAAGTTTGAAGGCCATAAACTTTACCACAATGGAGCACGAATTTCTGAACCCTCTCAAGAAAGAGGCTTTGGGGTGAGGACCACCTTTAGGCTGTAAGAGGATGCTATGTGCTTCTGTTCCTGTATTTTATAGTTTGGTCTTAGTGACAGTCGGTGTTTACTAGCAGCAGGTTTTAACTAGTTTGTCTCTGTGAAGGATGGAGCTATAAGGTGACTGCTTACTTTCTAGACATAAGGAATTATACACCCATCTTGAAGACAATCAGATGTTAACAAAGAGTAAATTTCCTAACTCAAGAACAGCAGGTGTTTTGTTTGGGAGCTTAAGATATTTGTTGGGTCTGACCATCACCCTCTCCCCTACACTGCATGTGTTTACATCCAAACATTTATGATTTTATTTAATCCTTTATTTAGCTTTATTTGCCCCTCAAATTATATATGTAAGAGGAAGAACATGAGTTCATAAAGGACCAAATTTAGAGAAACAACCAATAATTTTTCCCAGGAATCAACTACACTGACAGTAATTTATTCATAAAAATATATGTAAAACCCTGTTGCCAAAGAAATGTTCTAGAAGTATAGAATGGCACTCTTTCTTCTTAAAAGCAATTCAGAAACCATATTGTTTCCAGATATACATATGATGTATATGATATGATTTCAGAAGACTTTGAGAAAGGAGACTACAAAGGTGGCAAGTAGTTCTTGAAGCATCCACACAGCTC
>PVIH01013214.1:0-42354 GCA_004025045.1 Sigmodon hispidus
TCTGGGTGTATACCCTAAAGAGGCACATTCACACTCCAAAGGTATTAGCTCAACTATGTTCATAGCAGCATTATTTGTAATAGCAAGAACCTGGTAACAACCTAGATGTCCCTCAACTGAAGAATGGATTAACAAACTGTGGTACATCTACACAATGGAATACTACTCAGCAGTAAGAAAAAATGATATCCTAAAATTCGCAGGCAAATATATGGATTTGGAGAATATCCTCCTGAGCGAAGTATCACAAACTCAGAAAGATAAGCAGGGGATGTACTCACTCATCAGTGGTCTCTAAACAAACAAACAAGAAAAAAAGCCAAGAACGCCCAAGCTGCAAACCACAATCACTGAACAGCTTGGGATCAGAAACACCCTGGACTGACCCTTCGGATCCCACTCCAACTATAGGAACACCAGACTCACTCTTGTGGGAGGGGCAACAAAAGTGGATTTGCCAGGAGTGGAGACTGATCCAAGCATTATTGGGTCAGTGGGACCATAGGACTGTCTGCTCCCTGCCCAGGGAGGGGAGGGGGAGTTGTGAAGAAGAAAAAAATGACCTGATGTGGCGGGAGGGGGAAGAGACCTTGAATAAGGATATACAGGGATGGAAAAAAAATTCAGAGGGAAAGCTGAACACAAAATAAATATATGTGTAGCAATCTTATTTGCATTATCACCCTTGATAAGTCATGCTTATGATTTTTATCTTCTTTATAGTTATTGTTAACTTATCAGCATTTTAAATTCATTTTACTGTTTTTCTTGATAAATACAAAATAAATAAAGAAGAAAAAAAAGATAATCTACTTGGAATCATTGTTACATTCCTCTTATGATCCTTTGTTCTTTGGCCTTTTGATATGTATGTGTGTTCTTCCATTGACAAGTGATTTATTTTAGGTTGCACATACTTAGAGTGTCTTGGATGTTGCAGGGCTGGCCCCTCTTGCTGTTTGAGCATATTTTGAAGGTTGAGAACAAGTTATTAACTTATCTTCTGTCTGGAAAGAAGTATTTAAGGTTGAATAGAAAAGAATAGAGACATGTCAGTTAGATGAGAAGGGCCAGGGTTCCTGGAATAGTTTGAAAGATAAAGAAATATAAGCTCCAAGTGACTATTGGACTATTGAACGTAAATAAAGCCCATAACATTTCCAGTTATTCAGTGAAGTTAGTCACTGCGTTTATATTCATACATCCATGGCAGAAGGCTTAGCTTGGTTCTGTAATGTAGGTCACATCGCTACAGTGAGTACAGGAAAGCTGACCTCATTCTGCAACTCTGATTTCTGGTCTTTTGAGTTTATACTCCTAAGTAGATTTGCTAGATTGTATACTACTATAATTTAATTCTTTTTAAATATGCCACATCTTTTCCCCAAATTGTTGAAAATGATTTTTTGATAAAATATAGAATGTTCCAGCCTATAAAAATTGGGAGAAGGAGTAAATTAGCATTTTTTTAAAAACTTTCGTTATGTACAGAGGGAAGATAACAGATACCTCAATATGTTTATTAACTTTCTAAAATGAAAATGCCATGGGGCTGTACTGGAAATCATGACTTTCGAATATGTGCAAAATTCTTTTCCACAAGATTGGATGTCTTCCTCATATTTTAAGGTAAAGATAGTGACAATCATTTACCAAGTTTGTATTAAACCAGCCTGAACAATTTTATAAAGCAACATATTTCTGATAGAAAGTAAAAATCTTACATATGAATTCTTTAATTTGAAGGGAATAAAATTGTGAACTTCCCCATGAATTTTGAGTGAACACTATGGCTTTTATACCCCCAGTCTTTTGATGTGCACTGTGATGTGTTTGCTTTTTCCCCACTTAATTGTCTTCTAAATTTTAGAGATGGCATGGGTCTCAAGAAGCTTCAGCATGCTCTGAAATCAGTATTACCTACATTTAGTCAAGCTTCAGAAGATCCAGCATAGGCCATCTCCCATGTCACCTCTAGTTATACACCTTCAAGGAAATAAGGTAGAAATCAACGGCTTCTTTCCTATTTGAGGGATAAGTGGCTTTTGCATGATTCCTTGCTTTGGGTTTGGGGACTAGAGACTAGTCAGCTGCATGTGTGCAAAGGCCTAAGGATTTAGAGAATAAATTGACATCAGAATGTGTTTTTATATGGCTGTCTCTATAATCTTGTTTACCTGTGAACTCTACCATGAATCTTGTCTTCCACTAACTACTTTAAAATATTTAAATGAGAAGATAGTTAGGAAACACAGTTTGCCCTGTGATTTATTTGGTGCTGAAGATACTCAATGTAACCTGTATTTCTTTGTTTATTCACCACAATTTAACTTCTTCATTTCATTGTTTCATTTGTATAGTCAGTAAAAAATAGTTACTGTTCTTCTGTGATGCTACTTAACATCTTGTCATATTTGTGTTATGGTCATCAGTCAACAAATCCTAAATAATGCCATGGTGCAGTCAAAACGGGATATAAAGGCTCACCTTACAATGTTCATGCATAATTGGGTGTGGTATATTGTCTGTGAATTGATCTTCCCTCATATTCTAAGTAGCAGTCTTTCTCTAGTTATGTAAATGATACTTGTTCTTAAATCTCTTCCCTCAGAGAATTGAGGCACTTTATTATAGCAACTTTATAGAAAACTTTATACTTTGGAATAAATACATTAACCCATCTATTCCTGGCACCTCTAATAGTATCTATTCTATACTACCAATGCTCTGTCTAACTGGACTCACAATGTGTACAAAACAAAGGATAATAGCCAAGTTTTAAATTGTTCACATCACATTTTTATTTTCATTTATGTTGTCATTGTGTAACTGGCTTTTCTAGTGAAATAAGAAAGAAGAAACAAGAGACAGTGTACCTAAGTTATTCTACGTGGACCTTTTATTAGTGTACCTTGTAGAGCAAGGATAGTGGTTCTATACCCTTATGGGCTTTATTGATGATAATCTTCAAAATAATTCTGCTGAAGTAAAGTCACTTTCTTTATGTTGCAAATAAGATATTGACCAAAAAGTTTGATTTTTGTCTCTTGATAATTTTGTCTCTTTGGTGGTGAAATCTATATTTGTACTCTCAAGTTTTCTAGCATAAAACTCTTTTCTTTGTAACTCTTGAATAGATTGTCAGTCTTCTGAAGAGATGGAAGCTGATAGGTTCTTACTTTTAAAAATAGAGTACTTTCAACAAAGTGTGAATTCTCTTGGGAGTGTGGCAGAATAGTGTGGTAGACATTTCAGTTTCTCTGCATGGGGTTGTTGATTAGTGACAAATTTGTTCAGAACCATAAATCTGCAAGGCTGTCATAGAAAGAAGATGTATTTGCTTCCCTAATGATAATCTTCATAGAAATAGAATAATTTAAGCTTTCTCTATTAACTTGGTTGCTCTCCATTTTATCATTTGAGAAACATTTACTTTCTCCATAGCAGTAAAACAGTACTTTTGGGTGGTGAGTTGTTTTTAATGTTTGAGCAGATTACACATCAGATTCAGACTGATGTTGTTTCACAAGTTTCTGGTATGCTATTTTTTAATCAGTCCATGCAGACTGTAGATGTGTAATATCATGATGGTTTTTAGCAATGTCCGTGAAATTTTAGTCATGGCTGTGAAATCACTCACAGATGGATCATAGCCAAATCACAACATGCTTTGCCTAATTAAGGTACCCTTAAATTTTCACTTCAAAACATCTTTATTTATAAGTGACTTTGGAGCCCTGAATTGGCATGAAAGCAGTAAGGAAGAAAATTCGAGTACAGATGAAGACAATGCCTTTCCTTTCCCTTTCACGCCTCCACAGGCAGCAGAATTGGGTGGAATGGGCTTGATACTTAACTTGCTTTACTTTCAGTTTTGTTTTCTGGGCTTTGAAGCACAGCTCTCACCATTTTCATCATTATCATAGTCATAGATCCTATCTCTTAAATTATGTTTATCCCAGAAGATACAATGTTTATACGCCCTCCTGTCATTCAAGGACTGTTCTGATATCCAAGCCTTTGGTCATATTGGTAGCATCCAAGGCAAATAGCAGCTTTTATTTTGACACAAGGAAATAACTGGGAAAAGTGTGGCTAGTAAACTCAGGCAAGACATACTCTGGGTCCTGCAGCCATCCATAGGCAAAATATGACTATTATTCAGCCATCAAACAATAATGTAATTAATTCATTGTTTATGGGTAGAATTTTTTTACATGGCTTCATTAACCATCTCCTAAAGGCTAACAAACAGATCACTGCATTTTGCTAAAGTGAATTTTAACCTGCCTCTCTACATGAAGCAGTTTAACTAATCCCTTATATGAAGGTTCCTATAGATAATCTTTGCCCTTTTTTCTGTAACATTTTGTTATTAAAAAGCTAACATATATTCCTTGAGTTCTTATTGATATTTAATAATTTTATTCAGCATGCCTTAAGTGTTTCCTTTGTGCTAGATTGTGTTATGTTCTGGAAATATAGCAGTGACTGTAATCAAAATAGAAATAAAATATCCCTTTTCTCCCAGAATTTTTATTGTATGAAGAAGAAAGACAGTGATTAGCATGGTATGTAAATGATCAAGACAAACAGGCAGAGAACTAAATTAAGAAACGTGTATATGGGAACAAGGGTGGAGATCACCACTCCTGGCTCTCCCTGTGCTGGGATTAAAGATGTGAGTGATTGAATCATCTGTTTATCTTTGTATTGAAGGTTTAAGATTTTCCTGAACTGTCTGCCTAGGATTTGACTGGGTGCCCTCTCCCCAATATTCAGGTTTTATTAAATGTGTAAGATATATCCACATGTGCATGTTGGTACTTTAGGTAGGTAATTTAACTGAGATCTGAAGTGATCAGCCACAAAAGTCATAGAAAGGGCATTCAAAACAGGGGAAACAGCAGATGCACAGACTCCAAGTTGACTGTGAATATGTCATATTATACAACTGTGAAGGTCATTGTGATTAGTGTGCTGAATGAGGGGGAAGCACCAGAAAAAATAAGCAAAAAGGGCTATGATTTTATCCGCAATGCTTTGGAACAAGAGAGGCTCTAAATTATTCAGTGTTATGATTCTGCTTATTGTAAATGTTCCACTCCAACAATGGATTTAAGATATAAAATGAGATAGTAGGGATCCTATGTAGGAAGTTATTCGCTGGTCAAGATTTTGATAGATATGGTGCTGAATTGGAAGATTTTAGAGTATGTTTAAGTTGACGATTAAGATTTAAGAAATTAAGTAAAGAAAAAAAGTCAAAGACTTTGAGGGACTTGAGCATTCCTTTAAATTTTCCTGGAGCTAGGACATATAAAATCAAGTTTATAGGTAAATCACTACTGGGGAAAGTTTTAAGACTTTGTATACTCTGCATAGAAAGAAACATATGGAGGCATATTTATATTGTCACATGCATGTGTTTTTACTAGTGTATAATGGGTAGGTGTACTCCAGGACTTCCCATAGCATGACAGATTGGCCCCTCAACTAGGACTGTAATATCTGTGTTGTTATGATTCAGAGTTACTGAAATACCTTTGGAATGTGAGAAGCAGAATAAATCATATGTTGAGAAGTACAACAGTGTGCCCTGCAGTTACAGGGTGTCACAAGAGATCTTTTTGCATAAACACATTAAGTTTCTACACTTGGGTTATCACAAGAATCTTTTTGGTACTAGTACTGAATTTACACAGCACATCTCAAATCCTACTTCTGTTAGTAGCCCAGTCACCCCAGTGTACTTTATTAAAGAAGCAGAAGAGAATTTGAAAAACTCTTTAAAGATTTAATTTGACTTTACTACAAGCACAATTTTAAATTGTGTTTTCAAGTCTGATTATAAAATTCTGAGAAACAAGCTTTAAAGTAAACTGTTATTTTTAAAAGAAAGTCGTGGGTGGCAGAACGTGAGACTTTAAGGAGATTGTGCCACCTATTTTCTCTGAGAAATGCCAGTAGAGCTAATTAAAGAACCTGGGGACATAGTGAAGAGACAGAGTGTAACCCATGCCAAATTCCTCCCATCCTGTAGCCACAAGCTCACCCATACTTCACTCTGTACCAATCCCTCCCTAGAGCAGGGCATCTCCCCTTCAGAACCTTATGCCTCAAAATAAGGGGCACCAGCAGTAAACCTATCCTGTAATTAACATCAAGAGTACTACCTCCAATGAAAGAAAGGTTTGAAAATATCTACCTCAATGAGGTCTTAATTGGATACGTGATAATGTTGGTAGAAGTTTAAAATATTTAACCAGCAGTACATATTCAAGGCAGTCATTGGAAGTAATCAATGGCTAGGTGAATGCATACATTAGCTTTGGAGAATCACTTAATCAACATCTCAAATAAACAAGCAGAGAATTTAAAATGCAGAACCAAAAATACAGAGAATTAGCAAAGATGTTAATTGCACCCAGGTAATTCTTCTTCAGTCATTGACTATTTAAACATTTGACAAAGTGTGGCTAAAAATAACCAGTCTTCAAAAGATTCATTTTTTTTTTCTTTTCCAAAGAAGTACTTTCTTAGAATGAGTGATTGATGACTCGGTCCTGCAGGCAGTTAGACATCTGTAAGAATGAAGTTTTAGGAGGTGACCTCAGAGTAGAAAGCCTTGAGAAATCTTCTGTTAATATAAACTACTGATGAAAAAAAAAATCTTTCTTTTTTTGTAGCCTTCTCCCCTTAGAAGTGAGCATTTTCTTCCCTGTTATAAGTATTTTAATAGGATCACAGGTAGACTGTGAGGTGTATTTGTGAGAAAATGTGGAAACTTCAGTAATCTATTAGTTTGATTTAAAATATTCATTGGTGGTTTTCTTTCTGACTCCTCAAATTCTTTTATATTTGAAAAGGAAATAAATGGGAGCTATTTAAATCTTATAGGGCCCCACTTGGATTATTTATCAACTTGAACAACAACACTTACCTATTAGTCTCTACTTACACAAAGACATCCCTACAGCCATTTCACTTGCTTTTTGATCGAAATATAGCCCTGCATCCCTTCAAGGAGAATTTGTTTCCTTTGCCATCTTCCATAGCCATTAAGCAGGTTTTTACTTTGAAGGATACATAAAGATCTGAGACACTTTCCACTTGAAGAAAATGTGGTTAGTTCTAGGGTTATCCAACTTTGAAGCCTCTAGTTCCTAGGAAAGTGGCAGGATCATTTGTTTAATCTGTAGTTGTCTGCACATTAAGAGGGAGTATAATGGGGATGTGAGTTATAAGCTCTGTTCTAATTTCAGGCTCCTTGCTAATTACCTGGTGTAGCCTTGGGGTAGTCATTTACCTTGCAGGAGACACAGGGATGTTAAATATGAACAGTGAATTTGGTAAGTGGATTTAAAACTTCATGAAAGTGGTAAGACCTCCCTGAAACTTCATTATGGAGACTGGATCTTCCAAGTGTCTGATTGATTGACTTTTGTTAAGTCCCTTATGAGTCTTCATGCTGCTAATGGTGTTTTTCTTCTATTATAAAAACTATAAAGATCCAAGGTTCAGAGACACTGAGTAATTTAATCAAGGTCACATTAGTAGTCAGCTTGTCCTACTGACCCCAGAAATGGTTTCTTTTTCTCTTTCTTAGGCCCTTATTCAATCTGAAAATTACCATATATTTCATAACAACCACAACTTAATATTGACATATATGTGTATATATACATATATTTTTCTGTATGTTGCTATTAAGTATTATGTAATTATGCTTATAGAGGTTGCTTAGTAACTATTCAACCATATACAAGTCATTTAATTCATGAAAGCTCTCAGGTCTGTCCCTCTTCTTTAACTCAGAAGCTGTTCTGTATCTCAGGTATAACCAGTGAAAGTGCCTTATAACGGTTCATTATTGATTAAAGTCTTAATTATAATATTACTGAATTTCTTTAAAGTTATAATTTTATTAGCTTAGTATGTAAAATTATTTTAGTGCTTTTTTATTTTATGCACATAATGTCTTATGTTCCAGGTTAATGATTTTCTGCCTAAGACTCAGGGGGCATGAATTATTTATTGTATTCTTATATTTAATATTTTTCATATGTAGAGTGGACTGATTTGTTATGAATTTTTATAAAAGAATTCTTGTTCTTTTCTTCTAAAGAACCATGTATCTTTCCAGACTATCTCAATGATGGGCACTATATGCAAAATATCTTGCTATGTGTCATAATTGCATTCTCAGAATTGTGTGGTTGTTGGCATTGTGGGATCATAATGATGCATGTGAGGAATAGCCAAATACTTCATGCTCCCCTTATCAATATGCCTTCTTGTTACTTCAGTTCCTGAGAGGAAAAAATATATTTTAAGCAAATAAGCAAAGAAAACCAAGAAAGAGCAGCTTTAGTTTATCTGGTCCTTTGGCCTACATAGAATGGTGTGTTATATTATGGATCATATAAAAGACTAGCAAGTATACTCTTGGCCTAATTGGAGAAGTCATGTAATCTTCACAGCAGGATTATATTCCCATATATTTAATATAATCAGACACGAAGTCAAATAAATAATCATTCCCACAGACAGAATTTACTCAAGTATACTGCCTGGAGCTTCTGGAAAACTCATGAAAGAATGTTTTTACCAATTAAAGCATTTGTCCAAATCAGATCAGTAAGGCCACTGTGGATATAAACAAATAAATAAAATATTAATCTTTTATGCAATTGAAAAAAACTGACACATAAGTACAAATTATAGTAACAAATTTTCATAGTTCACATTTCTCTCTGTACTTCCCAGGCATGTGTATGTATATGTGTGTAGTATGAAATTTCTGGCCCCTACTAGCCCCAAGAGCTGGAGCAACTGTACAAAATAGATTGCACACAGCTATTTGGTCCTAAATAACCACACAAAGTCTTATATTAATCTCATGCTATTTGGCCTATTGCTCAGTCATATTAAGTGCTCTTAACTTAATTAACACTTAACTCTTCAACTAATACAAGATTAGCCAAGAGGCTTAGTTCCTTTCCTCAGAGCAGCATTTCATCTTGTTTCCTAAGGGTCTGTCTGTCACCTCTGCTCTGTTCTTTCTCTTCCCAGAGTTTTCTTAGTCTGAAAGCCCCACCCATACTTTCTGTCTGCCTTCTGGCTAATCAGAATTTTAGTCAACCAGAAGGAGGGACAAATATCTACAATGTACAACAGTATAATCCCACTGTATATGTGTATATATGTATGTATATACATTTGGATATTTATTTATATATAGATTTTTATGTGTGTATATCAGCATGATAAAGGGTCATTTATTCTAAATCTATTATTTTCAACAATTCAATTCATCATGTGAATACAAAAAAATTCTTTTTAATATTTTAAATGCCATGCTATAACTTGTCATAAACTATATTTGAAGTTTTGTGGTCATTCATTGCTGTACTTCATAAGAACCTATGGTTAATTCTTAAAAATATAAAGAGGTAGTTAGCATTTATGATCTTTGATGTATATACTTTCAAGCATAAGTTAAATAATTTTTTGATGTACTCATCACTCTGCAAAAAATGTGTAGATCTTTGTAATTATTCCACAACTTCTGCTACCTTCACATCTTTACAAAGAATTAATTCTTTGATGTTGTTATTAAAATCACATACAGCTTCACCGAAGATTTTCTTTTGATCCTAAAAAAATAGGTAAACTATTTCTTTTACAGTTGGAGCAGTTGTTCATAGATTATTGAAGAAGTTTTACACTTTTATATGTCTCTACTTGTTTAGCTTGTTAAAGAAAATAAAAATTTCATATAACTTCTTTAATGGAGTAGGATTTAAAACTCATAAATGCAGTCTCAAAATTAATAATGTCATGCTGAGAGTAAAACAATTGCTTTTAAACCTTATTTTTTTTCTCTTCCCAGTATGACACAATAGAAATTATCCTGTTAATTTTTATTTCACAATTTATATATATATATACATATATAAACTTTATATGTGTAAATAATTAAATATCATATGTACTACATGTATCCCTTTGTGACTTCTGTGTTTTCCTACAAATATACTCCTTTCTATTTCATGTCTTCTTTCTCTTCTAATCCTTTTTCTCTTTTCTTTTTAAATAATCTAAGTCCAATTCATTTTTCAAGGATGTGTGTTTGTGTGTGTGAAGAGACCAGAACAGATATTTTTCATAGACTATATTCTGATCACCTACCAACCATTCTTAAGATACCTCTCACCTCCAGTGTTCTATCTCTGGGAATGGATGAGGACACAAGCTTCTTCCTGTATATTTATGTTTATACTAACAGACCTGGACTGCTCTTTGCCTTGAGTCAGAGACCCATCTTCTTTTCAGTGGATTTTAGTCAATACAGAGAAACATAATTTGTCAAAAACTCGAAAGTATAAGGTTGAGTTCTTAGCCTTCAATGAGACACATTTATGACCTTCCATCTTGTCTTTATGTCAGAGAACATTACATGAGCTTGAACATGGAGAGTTGTGCTGTGAGAAGGAGTTTACTGCATATGACATGACTGTTTCACTCATGAACCCACAGGAGCTTTGGTCAATATCACAAGATCTGCACAAAATCAAAGTGGCTAAGCTCAGATGTTAGAAGGAATAGGTGTCCTCCTCCTATTCTACCTAAAAGAGGCGAATCCTTTTTTGAGGGTGTGACCATAGTAGGTACTATGCACTTTTTTGTTTTGTTTTTGCTAAACATGTTTCCAAGATTTTCTAAGAATCTGAGGAACCTTATAGGATAAAGTCATATTATATTATCTCAGAGAAACATCAGCCTGCCATCTTATAGAGAAGAGCTTTGAGTTGGAAATACCAATTTTCTGAGTGTATAACTGAGAAAGATGAATGAGGATGAGATATTTTGTTCTAGTAACACAGGAATGTTTCATGATTAATATTATAATATCCTATAAAATACACTTACTTTGTGATAGTAAACTCATTATTCTCTTTATAATTAAGTATGTGTTTATAGTAAGTAGATACATATTGGAATGTATTTGGGTTTTGATTAGTAAAGTAGCTATACTTTTTTTAATCAAAACATGATTTTTGTGAGTAAAATTCACATTAAATTGTGTCTTTTTAAGTTGTCTTCAGTAACACATTAATGTTAGTTCCTTTATTGACTATGAACCTTAAAACACTTTTTAGCCTACTATTCTTACTAAACCAAACAAATTCAAAATCTGTGGAATTATTTGGGTATGTACTATATTTTTAGTTAAGACAGCCTATGAGTTTTGCTAGAGTGGGTGTGACAGTAGGATCTTGAGCTCTGACACAGACTGAAATATATAATGACAGAGGAGGAGGAGGAGCAGAGGAGGAAGAGTAGGGAGAGCAGGGGAAAGGGAGGGAAAGAAGTTTAGTGGTTCTAAAGTCCAGCTCCAGCCAATTTCTACTGTAACTGAGAGAAGACTTCTCAAGAGCTATGGTAGAATTCATTCTATAATAGGGCTAGAGAGATGGCTCAGCAGTTAAGGGCACTGACTGTTCTTCCAGAGGACCTTAGTTCAACTCCCAGCATCCACATGGCAGCTAACAACTGTCTATAATTCCAAGATTTGACACAGTTATATATACAGGCAAAACACCAATTCACGTAAAATAAAAATAAATATTTTTTGAAAAAGAATTAATTCTATAATAACTTTATACACACTCTGAGGATCATTTTCTTTTATTCTTAGTTTTAATTCTATAGCTTGTTTTCAACTCTAATCCTATGCCTTCTTTTCAGCTCTAATTATACCTAAGTTCTAATTTTTCTCAACTCTCATTCTTAGCTCTAATCTCTGCATGGCTATATACACATTTCTAGCAGGCGACTCTTTTAGATGTGGAAAAGAAAGAATGACCTGATGTGGGAGGGGAAAGGAACCTTGATTAAGGATGTAAAAAAAAAAAGAAACAAACAAAAAAGAAATACTCAGAAAATTTCAAACCCCACTAGACACACATTTTCTTGAACAGACAATAAGGGGCAAAGCCATTTACCTGCCAATTCATAGGCAGGAATATGGTGCTTGGAATTTTTCAGGACAGTGGGTGGTTATTAGCCTGACTCTTTGGATTTTCCTCCATCAAAAACTGATTTATCAGTTAGTTTGACATCTAAATGCTATAAGGTGTATTTGCCTCATGTCCCATAGTAACTCATGACAAAGAAAAAAGAAGTAAATAAAGGTCATAAGAAGTCTAGAATTCAAAGATTTTTATGTTTATCTTTGTGCTTATGTATGTGAATATCTGTATTGAGGATTATGCATGAAAGGACAGGTGGAGGTACACATAGATGCCAAAAGAAGTTGAATTCTGTGGTCATAAAACAATAGGTTGTTACCAGTTGCCGGACCAGGATGCTGGGAAACACACTCTGGTCCAGTGGAAGAGCAATCTATGCTATTAATGGACTACAAACAACAGAATTTTAGTTAGTATTGTAAATTTCAGTGACTGTGATAGAATAAGGTGAAAATATAGAAAATTATCAATATTTATTTTAACAGAATCTCCTAACCCAGGAGTCAAATTATTTTTGTCCAATTGGAGCTTCTAACAGGGACATTAGGTACCAGAAGCCATGGTAACTTCTGTGTTCCAGTAGCTGGTTGCTACATTGCATGACAACTGCTGATGTTTTTACTCCCACTGGAAGCTCTCACAGGCATGGATTATAAGGTTTTTATTTTCAGGAAGCTATTACTGTGACAAGCATATAGTAGGCATATTACAATTAAAGTCATATATGTTCACACACCTTTAAAATATAATCTCTCCAGTATACTGTCTTGGCATTCAATAAGACTACCAAAAATTTGGAATAACACAAAATGATATTTGTCTCAGCAAAGAGACATAGATTCTATTCTCAGAAAATGAAGAAATTGTCCACTTCTAATGGAGTATTTATTTATTTTTAAACCCCAGTAATAGTTGGATAAGACAATGCATCCCATGGAAAAATAAAAAATTCAAATAAACAGTAGTTTGGGAAGTTGAAGGTCTCATACTGAGAAATAGCAATGTGACTGGACACCTTTAAGTTGTCTTCATATAAAACAGGAAAAACTAGAGATTCAAAGATATTTTCAAGTTCTGTTTCTTTGTAGGCAGTTATTTTTTACTTAGGAGAGCGTCTGAGCTTTTTTGTTTTATGATATAATGTCTTCCTTTCAGACATGTTCATCCCTTGTATTTTTAACCAAGAATTTTATTGAATCAACTATTTTGAGGTAGACTGAGAACGAAGTAGAAAATTGTTTCTCTACTTCCCTTTTCCTAACAGTAGAAAAAGATCAAAGTTAGAGTCAGAGCCAATACTGTCAACTTATAAAAGAGCATACTCATCATATCGAACTTTCTTTGACAGTATCTTCATGTTTCCATATCTAAGGATGATTTTATTGTCAATAGGCAATCAGGCAGGTCAATGTTCATTTCATTTGTGAAGAAAACCACATCAAGAAAATTTCATTATAAAACCTAAAAGATCAATACACATTTTTGCCAGGTTTCTGTAAATAATGAATGTGAGTACTCATTTACCCTGAAATAATATTTTTTAGGGATTTTTTTTCTAAAAAACAAAACTGAGAAGACATATTTGCTTTCTCCTCAGACTGGCAAATGTTTTGGTATCTCGACAGTGACATAAGAATGCCTGGCATCTGTATCTGCAGTGTGTTATAGTGAATTAGGTCCCTTCCTCCCAAGAGCCTTGCAACACATCCCAGGATCCCAAATTTTACTTTTGCTTTCTGAGTCAAGTCCTAACAATTCTCCCACCAGTTAGTCACACCCCAGTGCTACGTTCTAATTACAATTCTGTAATTACCATACAGAACAGATGTCTATTGTGTTCTAGAGAATTAAAAAAAAAAAAAAGAATGTTGGCATGTGATCTACACCTGTACCTTCAGTGGTGTTTGTACAACAAGAAGTAGCAATCAGCATTAATGCACAGGCTCAAGTTGCCAAGGTCTCAAATTTAGCTGATACAGAGTGCAGCATAAGGGTTTCTGTTGCCAACACATCAAATGCTCTCTAGACTCCCCTCAGCTTTCCCAATTGCCAGTCACGGAATGTCAGCTTTTGCCTTGTAAAGCAAATTTTGATTTTGTTCAATTAAGTAGTGCATTGATGAAGTGAGATCCCCTAGAAAGTGACTTCCCTGAAAACCTGAGATAACACTGTAGCAAAGTGATTCTATTGAGGGTATGTGTTTTGTTGTTAATTTCTTATATTATACACAGGCAGGATAGTAGAAGTAGAACTGAGGATAGCAAGAAAGCAATGGGTAGACTCAAGACATAGTTTCCTTGGCAGAGGGTTCATTATTATGCTGCAGTCCTAGTCACATTAAAATTGAGAACAGAAAAAGCTGGCAGTTTAAAAAAGTACTATGCTTCATTGTATCATCTAGTGATATATTGTTTGTTTCATTTTAACTTTATAGTTATAAATGCCGTACTCTTTCCACCTGATCTCAGCTTTACTGGTCTCCATGACTTCAAGGCAGGATTGATTTTTTAAAAAAATGTATATTTGCTCAAATATAGTCCAAGAGATAACATAGATGACGTGGTTTAAATGTATCAGCCTTTTGAGTTATTTCCATACTCAAGATATGGGTCAATGTAGCTAAAGGGGATGAATATATGAACACTGAAATTTGCATATTTCTACATTGCCACACACTCTAGCCCTTCATATAAGTTTGTTGTCTGCACCTCAGTGTAGACGGCTGAAAAATAGGTTGCAATGACCAGATTCAAACATGTCTTTTTTGTAGTCAACTGTGATCAAACAATGATTAAAATTTTGTGATTTAATATTTAATATTCATAAGCCTGACATTTATTTTAATGCATAGAATATTGCCTATGCATTACCTTTTTTGCCTTTCAAAACAAGTAATGGTACCAAAAATATTTCTCATATGGAAGGAGGATTTATACATAACTAAATATTGATATTGAATTGACATTACACTATAATATATGCCTTAAAAGGAAATGTGACAAAAATTTTGCAAAATCAGATGGCACAAACAACACATGTGAAAAAATGTCACTTACCATAAATTACAATGATGATAAACATCATTAATAGCTGAGGCAAGACATTATTATATAGATGAGGAGGGTCTTAACAAATTCTCACTGCATAACACAAAAATCTCAGAGAGTCTATGCTAATACAGTGAAATCCTACCTAATTTTCTCCTTTAATAGAATTTCAAAAGATCTAGGGTCAATTAAAAATGAAATATGTGCAAAAGATGCAATTCTTCAGCAATTGAATTTAAAAAAATTATACATATTTGAAATATTTATAGTATAAAAAAGATAGAATCAACATCTATGTATTCAGTCTTCTTTGAAACTAGTTATTGACATTACTGTGCTGCTATTAAGCCTAATTAATTATTGATACAATTAAATTGTTTTAAGATTAATATTTTCATGTGCATGTCTATATTTCTGTATTAGTAAACCTGTGTTCATGGATGTTCTCACAGAGGTCATAAGAAGGCAGTAGAACCCTTGGAGCTGCTTGATATGGGTGCCGGGAACACAATTCCATCCTTTGGAAGAGCACCAAGTCCTTCTTTTTGTTTGTTTGTTTCTTTTTTAAAATTTTAAAATTTTTATTTTTTATTGTTTTTGAAAATCAATATCAAACATCATATCAGAAAGCAAAACCTTCGGAATAGACAGCAAAAAAAAAAAAACCCAGTGCTTCTTAATTGCTGATTATTCTATCTTTCTAGCCTCTGAGTCCTTAAATTACAAAAAGCAAAGAGAATGAAAGAAAAGAATGCCCTCTCACTTTAATCTACCCATCCTACATTGCCATCTTAGCCACTATTAGAGATATAAGATTTCTCACATAACTGTATTTGTTCCATTTGCTTCTTTATGACCTTATTGAGAATCATCACCTCTACACACTCACAAACAGTATTACTCTTGATGGGTTGTATTAACATAACATGGGGAATGCATATTAATTGCCATCTTCTTTGTATATTTGGTATGATTATATGCATTTTTCATAAAGGTAATATATTATGCTATTGTATGACTAGACACTGTATTATATATGATGTGTATATATGCATATGTATTTATGTGTATGCACGTGTATATATTAGAATATATATTATACTATATATACACATGCACATACTCTATTATAAGTAATATGTGGAGTCATACACATACACACACACACACACACACACATATATATATATACTTAGTTTAATATCAACTGGCATTTAAGTTTTGCTTATAAACATATGATAATACTAGTGGCAGTCTTCTAAAACAAATGTTTATTTTGTGCTTATTTTTGTACATGCTGGATCACTGGTCTTTGGGATCTGTATACCTGCATAGTACACATTTACTCTAATTTATGTTGTTTAAACTTGTTTTAGTGCATTATTCTTGCTGTTTCTCCACTCTTTAATTCTTTCTTGGCCTGTGGAGACAGCCTTTAGACTGTCTTGTTATCTAGTGTGGGGCACTTTCTGTGTCAGACATTAATTACCCTTTTACTCCAGTTAAAAAAAAAAAAAAGAAAGATTAAACTTTATCTTCATTTGCTTGTGAGTGGACAATGCCTGCTATCAGTAAGCTTTATTTTGTAACTTAGTCCAGATATGTAGACTTCACTTTGACGTTAAGGGTTCTTAGAGCCATGCTTGAACAGATCTGTTCTGTCTCAGACTCTTTCCTTTGGGGTACTACATTAACTGTAAGGTAAGACTTCAGTAACTTCTTGAAGTATCTCTTACAAGGTTTGAAATTCAGTTTGTGAAACTGGGTTAGCTTCCCAGGACATTGATTGATGGAGCCAGAATTTCCAAAATTTCCAAGACTGTCGTCTTGACAGTCCACCAGGCATCTCTTGTCTCTTTTGGAGTGTGTGTGTCCTCAGAAGCTTGCTCTCCATCTGTTATCACACATGGAGACTGGGCATCTGCTGACCTATCTCTCTCTTATCACCTTCTGACCCTGAGGACTGGAGTACTTCTTGAGCAATTTAATCTTCCACCATTCAGTCTGCCATTGATGCCAGTTAAGAAAAAGATTTATCACTGTCTTCCCCAGAAGTGACTTGCAGCTGTCTGATCCATTCTTCTGTAAATTCTAATCATTAGAAAATGTCTTTGCTTCCTTGAGTAAGTTTTGGAACTTTCAGGGTATTGCATATTTCAACATTTTTTTTTTCAATGATGTAAACATCTATATAGATACGACTTATATATTATATTCAGAAGACTAGGAGGCAAGTAACTATATTTGGTCCAAATATTTGGAACATATAAAATCTGAGGCCTAAGGCAGGCATTATAAAGGGAAAGCATCAATTAATATATTGTTGTTATTGATCTCTAAAAACAATTTTAGAAACAGTAAAAAATGAATAAATAAAAACAGATTATATTGAAACCAATATTAACTTTTCTTGCTGGTCTGAAACACACCCATACACACACACACACACACACAGACACACACACAATACAATAAAGTGCACGTGTTACTTTAATACATATTCGAGTACCTACTACCAAGTAAGAAGGTTAGGAATCTGTCAACGAGAAACAATTAACAAAAATCTCAGGATGTATGAAAAATTGGAAAACCACAAATTCTGACAAAAAGTCAGGTAGGCCGAATTTCACAGAATAAGAAATTCAGTCATGTGAAGATAAGGAAGAAATCCTCACAGAGGGAGTGAAGTACATTTGGTAATTATAAAAAGAGGAGGGAATATATACCTGAATTTGGTAAGAGTTCCACAGAAGATCAAGAGAGGATACAATACAAAAGAGTTAAAGATGAGCATTATAGTTCTATAGCAAAGCTACTTTCAGATGTATTAAAAGTTTATAAAGGTTCAGGGCTGGAGAGATGGCTCAGAGGTTTAGAACACTGACTGTTCTTCCAGAGGTCCTGAGTTTGATTCCCAGCAACCACATGGTGGCTCACAACTATCTATCTTGAGATCTGGTGCACTCTACTGGCACACAGGTATAGTGGAGGCAGAATGTTGTATACATAATAAATAAAAAAAATCTAAAAAAAAAATTCAAAAAAAAGTTTATAAAGGTTCATTTTATAATCAATACATCTTTTATTTATTTATGATTTTCAAAACATGTATATAATTTTTGTTTTATAATATATAGTCAAATACAAACTTGTATAATTTTATAAATATGCCAGCTTAACTATATTGTGGCATTGAAGAATAAACATTGTCTCTAACTGTTTTATTTCTGTGTTATTTGGACATGCACATACAGTTTTAAGCTAAAGGAATTCTTTCTAATATAAAGGGAGGACAAATGTTTTCATGAAATAAAAAATGACTGGTTCATGTGTGCTGAGCTCACCACCCAAATTCTCCTGTCATGAACAAGATCCTTTCATTTCTTATCATGATAGAAGCCATTTATCATATTGTCCTATAGTGACTCCTGTTCTGCTTATCATTTAAGACCAAAATGAGTCATATTCCTTTTTATATTTAGGGATTGTAGGAAGCTGTGCTATGACATGTAAGATATGAGGAACATCTGCTAAAGAGAATGTTAGAGTTGAAGTTGTGAAATATTTAAAGATGTGGAAAGTTGTGAGACCTAGCTTTTCTCTAGTATTACAAAGGGCTCTAGTATTCCACTAACCTAATAATTCTTAGCTTTCTTCATCCGGCAGGTCTTTCTTTCACAAATGTATATATGCATATAAACAGCAAGTTAGCTTAATGTCTGGAGGTGTAGTGTTGATGGGCATCATAACTAGTCAGCTTCTTATATATCTCAACCTCAACATTTTATTAGGACCCCAGAAATAAACCTAAATAAAAGATAGCTTTTTATTTGTGGGTTCCAGTGACACGAGGCATTTTTAGAAACTTATGTGAATTTGTCAGATATTTCCAATGAGTTCAACATTAAACTATTTACGTTTTAGTTATATTTATATGCAAGAAACTATTATATCAAGGTCATTTGCCTTGTTCCCATGTTTACTATTTGAATTAAGGTGCCTACTAAGCAGTGGCTTGATTTCCTAGTTTATTACTTAAGATTTTCAGTTATCACTCATGTTCATTAAAAAGCCTCTCATCTTTAACCTTAATCTCCTTGTGTATCAACTGATACTCTTCAAAGACTATAGATTCAATCTATATCTATATGAACAATAAAAGTTAATTAAAAGACTATTTTGCATTTGTTATAAGATTTAGCAAGGTGATTTCTATTGTTTTTTACAATTTATTTAAAATTTAAAATTACCCTCCATATTCCAGCCTCATTTAAACATTATTTTATGGTCATTATTTGTTTGATATTAGTCACCATACCTTCCCAGTTAATATTGTCTTTCTGACTCAGGGACAGTCTTGTACAACTATAACTGATAACTTTTATGTCTGTTACATCACAAGGCTTTTCACTAAGGCCATTGATCTGAATTGTTGCCTTAATTTTAAAGTCAGTGTTTCACATCAGGAAGATTTTCTCTCTGTTATAATCTTGGTGATGCTTGACCTGCTTCTTAAAAAACTGGCTCACCTCCTCCTCATGAAGGATGCTGTGAATTAGACAAATACTCTGAAAACTACCTTTTAAAACGTGAAGGACTATTGCTATATTTTGATAATGAATTCGAATGTGATGATCCAGATTCTGTGCTATAATTTTGCCTTTAAGATTTTGATGAAGTGACATATATCCTGAGGCTAATTTTTATTGTAATATTTACTATAAAAATAAAGATTATTTACTCAGGATAATTTTTATTGTTTGGATGGGATATAATAGCAATTAAAATATTTGAGAGAACTTTGTATTGCCTTTAAAACATCAAAAGTTGCGTCTTTTCATTGTTCTTACCCAATTGCTATAGTTTTGCATCACTATATTTTTTTCCTAATGATTTTTCTATTTAATTATTTTATTTTGTTGTTTTAGAGATGATATCATGTGGTGCAAGCTGTCTGTATACTGATTGTGACACCAAGGATGATCATCCTTTTTGTAGTTCTCAAGTGCTAGGATTGTGCATTTGTATCACTTTGTCATATATTTGTTATAAATAGGTTATGACGTGAATGGGCTTAGGGATTACCTTAACTAGAGCAAGGTGTCATGAAGAAACTCCGGACATACATACAGAAAAACTGGAGTATGTTGGAATGTGCTCTTTGATAGAGACACAACAGGGGCAACCCTAAATTTTAGTATTTTTTTTTCACATCTGGCCCTTGAGGCAGATTTATTGTATACAGAAAAACAAGGTGGGAGATATTTAGATATCCTGGAATGAAGTCTCTATAAGGCACAATCTCCTGCAATTATGTAGAAAGAAAGAGTTGTTATTGATAGTCTCTGCATATACTGTTATTATCGAAGAGTCAATAGTCCACAACATTCATGCTTGAACCAAGAAAAGGCTTTGACATTCTCAAGTATTGAGGGTGTTTAAGTCTTTGACATGAGTGCACTGATGTCAACAACATGCATTTACTTTCAATTTTATTTGCTACATATATAATCACATATAATCATATATAAATATATGTGTCTCTGTATATGAATAACATTAATATTATTATTTTTTCTATATCTTTGATGATTCTTTTCAGGTTCAGATGAAGACAATAAAATAGGGATTGATATTTGAATGATCTAATGTCCAACAAGCATGTAAATGAATAATGTCAAAATTCCAGCCAGCCTAAATCTATAAAATGTGTCTTAATTCTTTTTTTTAGAAAGCTTTGTATTCTGTAAATTTGTATGTTTTATATACATATGTATGTTTATGTATAAGTATATATACATTTGTGTCTGTGATGTAATTCATATATTTGTATGTATTCATATATATATTCATATATCAGCTAAAGTAGTTGATTCTCCAACTTGATGTCCCCAATAATATTTAGCAAACAATAAATTATTATTTAGAGCTCAGAAGAATTTTAACACGTTTATTCATGAACACCTGTGACTTTGTAATTGAGATCTAGAGAAGAGAAGGACTGCATGGATTGAGAGCAGCTGATGTACGTATGAATCTGAAGCTAATTCTGTCATGTATTTTCAGGGTTATCACAAGAGGATCAATTTTTTTACAAATCTAGTTAATACTTCTTAATTACAGACTTCTTCAGAAATAAGTGCCCTGTGGCTTTGCTGTTTTGTTTCATTAATTAGGTTCAGCTGTAGTGATATTTAGGGCAAGCCAGATTGTCTTCCTCATTGAAAATTATTTTTCATGGGCAAGCAGCATACTGAATTCTTTACAATTTTTCCTCACTAATATCTGAAAGACCCCTGTTACTCTCTATTTTATTTTAACTAGCGTTTTATTAAAAAATACTTGGTTATTACTGTGTACCAGCGAAGATTACATGGTAAAAACAATTACTTTATTATTTATTACAATCTTCTGTGTTTGATGATTATGTGCATGTTCAGATGAAGACAGTATGGTAGAAAATGATACTTGAATTATCTAACGTCAGTCAAATATGTAAGTGGAAAGCTCACAAAACCAACTAGCCTGAATGCTCAGAATGCATTTTAAATTTCTTTTCTAGAAAGCTTTGTATTCTGTAAATATGTATATTTGTAGATATATATACTCATCTGGATGCTAATGTTTTTTCTGTAACTATGCGGCAATGGAATGGGATAATAACTAAAGACAAAGACCTATCTATGAATTTGCAAAATGCCTATCTCTTATTTATTTTAGTCTTTTATTTTAATTTTTTATTATAACTGTATTCATTAAGTGAAGTTGTTACAGTAATACTTCAAGGTAAATAGCTACAAACTTTTGTGGATGCTACTACCATGAATTCAGATAACAAGAAACCCAACTGTCCATGCTTAGAGTTCTGTGTCGGTTACTTGCATAGTTTCATTTGATTGGGTTTAACATTCATTGTCGTTGTTCATTTTTCCATCATCCAACATTAAATGCACAAGCTAAGAAAGTATGAAACAATTATGCTTCACTCTACTTACCCAGCTCAATTATTATGCCTTGACCTTCTGACCAAATGAGATTCACTGTTGCTTTGCCTGTACTTGCAACCCATTTTAATATTGCAGCACAGATTTAATGGATGGAAAGCTTGTGAGTAAGTAATGAGAATTTGGAGGAGAGTGGCCAGTATGATTAAGATGCTATTTGTAAGGCAATTCCATTATAATTAACATTATGTAAGTGGAGAAGTATGATGTTTGCACCTCTTCCTGTTTCTAAATCAGTGACAGAAAATTAAACAGTAAATGAAGACCTATTTATTGAAAACTGTTTTACGTTCTATAGTGCTGAATTCATTTGTTTGTTTCACAAACTCCAGTTAATTAAACCTAGGACAATAAAAACTATGTTTAACAAGCACTCAAACTTTGCAGCATTGAAATACTGGAGTCACACTTTCATTATTAGAAGTAAAATCTAATATAGTAAGGGTTAAAATAGTGAAGGCAGATTTTTTAAGTTCCAGTATTATTAAGAGGTATTAAAGATCAGTAAATATAATATCCAACCTCTCAAGTTTGTTAAAATTATTTCAGAAAACTCTGACCAATTAATCATTAATTTATATAAATCTTGAGTATTCTTGTTTAATTGTAAATAAGCAGCATCTAGCCCATTGAATAACTTTGGTTTTTCTTTTTTTTATGAGTTTTATTTTTTTTCCTTTTTTATTATTATGAATAAAGAAGTCACATTTTCTATCCTTGTATGTCCTTATTCAAGGTCCCTTCCCCCTCCCACCACATCAGGTCATTCTCTCTTCTCCTCATCTCCCTATCCCCTCATGGGCAGGCGGAGCTCAACTTTGGTTTTTCAACTCTTTGTTGTTTACCACAATGTCACAGGCTTCTTATGTTTTTAAGAAGAAAAATGTGCATGGTTACATTTCAAGACATTAAAATTATATAACACTCAAATTTCCATGTCCATATATAGAATTGTATGAGACATGTCCACACTCCTTTGTTTGGGTGTATCTTTTCTTACCATAGGGCAGAGTTGTGCAGTTTGAAACACTGCATGGTCAGCAACATTTTTATTCTCCAATGAAAGGATACATACCTCAGACATAGTGAAAAAAGGAACTAGCAGTGAAAAGATTGTCATGTGTATCATGTCTAATTTTTCAGATTACTGCAGAATGAATCATATAATCTCATTTTATAGATAGAGTAAAGTTCAGATTATCAAGAAATTTTAATTATAAAAGAGTTTCACAATTATCTTTATACTAATTTAGTGTGTTTTTTGTAAAGACAACATGATAAATTGGATTCTGTTATTATCCCTTTAATCATTGTTGAAAGGGCTGAGAGTATTAGTCACTCTAATATACACAGTTTTGGGTACAAATCAATTTATAGCAGCAACATACATGAGGTCAATGTTTAATTTTGACAGTCAATATTATATTCTCTGCTCTATTACTTATCAGGATCTCTTATGAACAAGTTATCTAAATGTAATTGCAAGCCAACACAATTTTTTCTTAAGACATTCCTAGGAAGTTCTTTACTTTAATCTCATGTGTTTTACAAAAGTAAAAAAATTGGCATGGTTAGTCACAATAGTAGTCTAATCAACATGGTTTAGTTAAAAAAATATTAAAAATATTACTTAATTAGACTCCATCCAGGGTGAGGTGAGTAGGCCCCGGTGCCTGATTCCCCGACCAAGTAGTTGTGTTCCAGGACCAGGATGGGTCTGTGGTGTTTGACCTCAGACCCTCCTTAGCAGATAGGAGGATAGTTTGGCAGTGAGGGGCTCCTTCAACCACAACTAAAAGAGGAGACCTTGCAGGACAGCCCCCCCCTCCAACTGCATCAGCAGAGAAGGACTGAAGACTTTGAAACTCAAACTCTTTCCATAGCTGAGTTGAGTAGACCCTGGCGCCTATTCCCCACCCAAAAAGTGGTGTTCTGGGACCAGGATCCATCTGTAGTACTTGACCCCAGACCCTTCTTAGCAGACAGAAGTAGGGTATGGCTGTGAGGGGCTCCACCAGCATCAACTAAAAGAGGAGACATTGCATGGCTGGCCCCACCTCCAGAGCAAACTACATCATCACAGAAGGACTGAGGCCTTGAAATTCAGACCCCTGCCCTGAGCAGAGACAAAGATGGAGCAGACACTTTGCTCTGAGGAGAGAGGAGACACACAAGCCTCTTGCCACAACTAACTAGAAGCCACCTAATCGTGAACCAATAGAGCCATGGGCAGATGCCAGTGCAAAAATACATATAATAATATAAAGAACAACAAGGCAACTCCAGAAGAAACTGGTGATTACAACTACAAGACCTGAACAGAGCAATGAAGAGGAAACAGAAGGAAGCAACACCAAGAACTCCTTTATGAAGATCATTGAAGCCCTCAAAGAGGATATAAAAATTCCCTTAAAGAAATAGAAGAAAATACAAACAAAAAATTGGAAGAGATGAACAAATCCTTGAAAGAAAACCAAGAAAAAGTAAACCAAAAAATGAAAGAAACATTCCAGGAACTAAAAACTGAAAGAGAAGAATAAGAAAGGCACAAAAGGAGGCAAAGATGGTAATAGAAAATCTGAAGGACTAGAACTACAGATACAAGTGTAACCAACAGAATCCAAGAGATGGAAGGGAGAATGTTTAAAGTGGAAGACACAGTAGCTGAAATAGATACATCAGTCAGAGAAAATACTAAAACCAAAAAAAGCCATAACACAAAATGTTCAGGAAGTCTGGAACACCATGAAAAGTCCTAACCTGAGAATATTAGGAATAGCAAAAGGAGAAGAATACCAGCTCAAAGGCACAGATAATGTTTTCAATGAAATCATGGAAGAAAACTTTTTTAACTTGAAGAAGGAAATGCATATAAAGATACAAGAAGCTTACAGAATACCAAATAGATATGACCCCCAAAAATTCAGCACACCACATAATACTCAAGCCACAAAACATACAGAACAAAGAAAAAATTTTAAGAGCTGCAAAAAAGAAGTGCCAAATTACTTATAAAGGCAGACCCATCAGAATAACACCTGACTATTCAATAGAAACGATAAAAGCTAGCAGGACTTGGTCAGAAGTAATACAGCACCTAAAAGAGCAAGGCTGCCAACCTAGCATTCTATACCCAGCAAAATTATCAATCACCATAGATGGAGTAACAAGAAATTTCATGACAGAGTCAGACTTACACAATTCCTATCTACCAGTCCGACCCTCCGGAAAGCATTAGAGGGAAAATCCCAATCTAAAGATCCCAGATACATCCATGAAACCACAAACAATCAATAATCTCAGAGAAGAATAGCCCAGAGAAAGGAAATACATACAAGCTACCACTAAAAATAACAGGAAATATCAATCAGTGTTCACTAATATCCCTTAATATCAATGTACTCAACTCACCTATAAAAAGACACACACTAACAGGATGGATACAAAACCAGAAGTCATCCATCTGTTGCATACAAGAAACACACCTTAACAAAGATAGATACAGGCTCAGAGTAAAGGGTTGGGAAAAGATTTTCCAATCAAATGACCCTAAGAAACAAGCTGGCATTGCCATCCTAATATCTAACAAAGTAGACTTTAAACTAAAAGCAATTAAAAGGGACTGAGTTGGTCATTATTTATTCATCACAGGAAAAATTGGTCAAGGAGATTTAAATCCTGAATAGTTAAGCCCCTAATGTAAGGGCATCTATATAAAAAGAAACACTGCTGAAGCTCAAATCCCACATCAATTCTCACACCCTAATATTAGGAGACTTCAGCATCCCACTTTTACTCCTGGATAGGACAACCAAACAGAGACTCAACAGAGAAATAAGGAGTCTAATAGAGGTTATGATGTAAATGAATTAATAGATATTTATAGACGCTTCAAACCAAATGCAGAGGAATATATATATTTCTCAGCAACACATGGAACTTTGCCTAAAATTGACCACATAATTGGTCATAAAGCAAATATAAACAGATACAAAAAATGGAACAAATTTTTTGCATCATTTTGGGCCACCAGGGCCTGAAGTTAAATAGTTCAATAACATCAAAAATCACAGAAAGCCTACCAACTCATGGAAACTAATCATTACTAAGCAGAATCCCATTTGGGTCAAGGAAGAAAATAAGAAAGAAATCAAAATCTTCCCAGAATTTAATGAAAATGAATCCTCAACGTACCCAAACTTGTGGGACACAATGAAAGCAGTCTTAAGAGGAAAATTAATAGCACTAGATGTCTACATGAAAAACCTAGAGAAATCCCACACTAGAGAACTAACAGCTCAACTGAAAGCCTTAGAACAATTAGAAGCAAACTCACCTAGAAGAAGTAGGTGGCAGGAAATAATCAGACTTAGAGCTGAAATCAATACAATTGAAACAAAGAGAAAAATACAAAGAATCAATGAATCAAAAAGTTGATTCTTTAAGAGAGTCAACAAGATAAATAAGCCCTTGTCCAAACTAATCAAAAAGCAGAGAGAGAGAGTATCCAAATCAACAAAATCAGAAAAGGGGTACTTAACAACAGATTCCCAAGAAATCCAGAGAATTATCAGATCATACGTTGAAAATCTATATTCCAAAAAAAGGAAATCTAGAAATAATGGACAGCTTTTTGGACAGGTACCATTTACCAAAATGAAATGAAGAACAGATTAATTACCTAAACAAACCTATAAATCTTAAGGAAATTGAAGGTGTCATTAAAAGCCTCCCCCACCCAAATAAAGCCCAGGTCCAGATGGTTGCAGTGCAGAATTCTATCAGACATTCAAAGAATAATTACTACCATTACTCCTCAAACTGTTTAACAAAGTAGAAACAGAAGGAATATTGCCAAATTTTTTTATGAGGCCATAATTACTCTAAAAACCAAGCCATTCAAAAACACAACAAAGAAGGAGAAATACAGACCAATTTCCCTCCTGAATACTGGTCCTAAAATTCTCAAAAAAATTTGGCAAAAATATACAACAATATATAAAAAATATCATACACCACAACCAAGTAGGCTTCATCCCAGAAATGCAGGGATGGTTCAACATACGAAAAACCATAAACGTCCTCCATCATATAAACAAACTAAAGGAAAAACCCCACATGATCATATCTTTAGATGCTAAAAAAGCCTTTGACAAAATCCAATACTCCTTTAGGATAAAAGCTCTGGAAGGATCAAGAATACAGGGTAAATATATAAATATTATAGAGATGATTTACAGGAAGCTGACAGCCAACATCAAACTTAATGGAGATAAACTCAAAGCAATCCTTCTAAAATCAGAAACTAGACAAGAATGTCCTTTCTCTCATTATCTATTCAATATAGTTCTCAAAGTTTTAGCTAAAGCAATAAGAGAACAAAAGCAGATTAAGAGGATACAAATTGGAAAACCAGAAGTGAAACTATCTCTATTTGCAGATGATATGATTGTATACATAAGTAACCCTCAAATATCTATCAAGGAACTTCTACAGCTGGTAAACAACTTCAGCAATGTAGCAGGACACAAGATTAATTTAAAAAAATCAGTTGTCCTCCTATACACTAAAGTCAAACAGACTGAAAAAGAAATAAGGAAAACATCACCCTTTATAACAGATGCATATAACATTAAATACCTTGAACTATAACCAAAGAAGAAACAGATCTATTTGACAAAAAATTTAAATCACTGAAGAAAGAAATTGAAGAGGATATCACAAAATGGAAAGCTCTCCCATGTTCCTGGATTGGTAAGATCAACATAGTAAAAATGGTAATTCTACCAAAAGCAATCTACAGATTCAATGTACTGCCCATCAAAATCCCAACACAATATTTTGCATTCCTTGAAAGAATAATACTCAACTTCATTTGGAATACCAGGAAAGCCAGGATTGCCAAAACAATTTTGCTCAACAAGAGAACCTCATGGAGCATCACCATCCCTGACTTCAAGTTATACTATAGGGCTACAGTAATAAAAACAGCCTGGTACTGGCATAAAAACATACTTGTGAA
The DNA here is from genome assembly GCA_004025045.1 of Sigmodon hispidus. Taxonomy (NCBI): domain Eukaryota; kingdom Metazoa; phylum Chordata; class Mammalia; order Rodentia; family Cricetidae; genus Sigmodon; species Sigmodon hispidus. The sequence goes on from PVIH01013214.1 coordinate 28,112, forward strand.
TCAATGGAATCGAATTGAGTATCCAGGCATTAACCCAAAAATCTATGAACATCTAATCTCAGGCAAAGAGACCCAAAATGTTAAATGGAAAAAAGATAGTATATTTAACAAATGGTGTTGGCATGACTGGTTGGTAGTGTGTAGAAAAATGAAAATAGATCCAAGCCTGTCACCCTGCACAAAACACAAATCCAAGTGGATCAAAGACCTGTAAACTCAGGCACTCTGAACATGATAGAAAGTAAAGTGGGAAATACCCTCCAGCAAATTGGCACAGGTGACCACTTTCTAAATATGACACCAGTGGCACAGACACTAAGATTCAACAATCAATAAAAGGGACCTCCTGAAACTGAGAAGCTTCTGTAAAGCCAAGGACATTGTCAATAGGACAAAACAACAGCCTACAGAACAGGAAAAGATTTTTACCAAGCTTACAAGTGATAGAGGAATGATCTCTGAAATATATAAAGTACTCAAGAATCTGGAGCCCTAAACCTTGAATAACCCAATCGAAAAATGGGGTTCAGAACTAAAAAGGTAAATCCCAGCAGAATTACAAATGGTGAAAGGCACTTGAAAAAGTGCTCATCATCTTTAGCCATCAGAGAAATGCAAATCTAAACAACTTTGAGATACCACCTGACATCTGTCAGATTGCCTAAGATAAATGACACAGATGACAGCCTATGCTGGAGAGGATGCGGAGCAAGGGGAACGCTCCTCCATTGTTGGTGGGAGTATAAGCTTATTCAGCCACTCTGGAATGCAGTATGGTGGTTTCTCAGAAAACTGGAAATCAATATCCCCAAGGATCTAGCAATAACACTTCTGGGTGCATACCCTAAAGACCCACAGCCACACTCCAAAGACTATAACTCAACTATGTTCATAGAAGCATTATTTGTAATAGCAAGAATGTGTAAACAACCTAGATGCCCTTCAACTGAAGAATGAATTAACAAACTGTGGTACATCTACACAATGCCGTACTACTCAGCAGTAAGAAAAAAATGATATCCTAAAATTTGCAGGCAAATGGATGGATTTGGAGAATATCCTCCTGAGGGAGGTATCTCAAACTCAGAAAGATAAGTAGGGGATGTACTCACTCATTAGTGGACTCTATACAAAAAAAAAAAAAAAAAAAAAAAAAAAAAAAAAAAAAAAAAAAAAAAAGCAAAAAGTAAAGCATGTCCAAGCTCAAACCACAACCACTGAACAGCTTGGGATCTGAAACACCTTGGACTGACAGACACCTTGGATCTTACTTCCCCTAGAGGAACACCTGACTCAATCTCGATGTTGGGGGAATAAAATGGATCTGCCAAGAGTCGAGACTGAACTAAGCAATATTGGGACCTTGGTACCCCCTCCCTTGCTTGGGAGGAGATGGGGAGATGTTGAGAAGAGACAGTGACCTGAGGGGGTTCGAGGGGGAAGGGACCTTAAATAAGGATATACACAGATAGAAAATGTGACTTTATTCATAAAAAATATTTAATTATTTAATTGATACTGAGAATTGAACCAGGTTCATGGTTGTATGCATGCTAGGATTCTGAGAAAATGTTCTGCCACTGAGATGTACCTTAGCTTTGCTGTTTATTTATTAATCATTCTTCCTTGTTAACACTCTTGGATCACAGAACATATTGCATCATCAGCATGCATTGGCAATACATTTGAGGTGTTACTAAAAAATAGCTCAAGAAATGGTCAAATTAACGTATTCTTTATTATAAATCTGGAGAATATATTTCAAGATGTTTCTGAAATCTAGAGTTAAAAGGTTGAAGAATGAATGTTATATGCTTATAGATCAGAGATAAGATATACTCTTATTCAGCCATCATCTGAGAGGACTGTTCATGCAGCCGATGAGAGTAAATACAAAGATTCACAAGAAGACATTACAGACACAGAGAAAGAGATATCTTGAAACACACGGCTCTAAATGAGTTATCTCTATGAAATTCTTTCCTGTACAGCTCAGTGAATGCACTATGGAGGAAAAGAATGAGTGGGAGATGCAAGAAGACAGAGGATGCCAAAAAAAAAAATCCTCAAACAACTAAGCAAAGCACATATGAACTCACAGAGACTGAAGCAGCAATCACAGGGCTTCCTCTGGTCTGCACCAGGTCTTCTACATATATTGTGTAGGACTTCTGAATGCATAAATGAATGGGCCTCTAAATCTTGTGCCTATTCTTTAGGCTTGTTTTGATCCCACAATGATTTTATTTAATCTTAAACAAAAGAGGGATGGGATTATGGCTTAGTAGGTAATAACATTTATTATTTAAGCATGAGTCTATAAATTAAATCTCTACCACTAGTGTAAAATTGTTGTCTAACACTGAGGTGAGCAGCAGAAACAAGAGGATTTCTTTAACTTACTGGCTATTAGTCTAGCTCCATATTTAATGAAAGAACTTATAAATCAAGGTAATAAAATAGAGAATGATAGGTCAGGGTACCCAGTGTTGTTCTCTGCCCTCTCATGCACTCAAACACATGCACCCACTCTGTTATGCATACTTGCTCACACTGAATACAGACACAACATCCCTACACATATATGCCTACTGAATAAGTGATGCCAACTAGACATTTCAATTTTCAAAAGAGTTCAGACTTCTGGATATGTATTTCTCAGACCTGAGCCTAAAAAGCACAATAAAATTTTAATGTTTATTTAGTTTTATGAACATTGGAAATTCTTAAATCTCTTGGAAAACAGGCATCTGTAAACCATTGAATTTATAATACTTTAAGAGGCTGTGTGTTACAGTAGCTTTTATTTCTACACTAAACTATGTTATAATAAATGTGATTCTTTCACCTAATACTCTGTTATATTTTAGAAATTTTAATAATTTTACAAGTAAACCTTTATTTAACAATTTCTCTAAAATCCATGAAATAAATATTAATAGGGTATTATAATTTTCTCAATGTTGCTATCACACTCTCCACTATTAAGCATTTTTAGAGATTATTATTCTTAGATACTTGCTGTGCAAAGTGTTCAAATGGACAGTGTCATTGGAGATTTACAGTTAGGTAGTCAGCTATCCAGGGATTCACATAGTATTATTGATAGCCTATAGGTTATACATCTGTCCCTGTGTAGAGAGACAGTGAAAGATCAGCATTTCCCAATGGCATTTGTTAAGGTAAAACTAAATATGAATATCTCCTTAAGTTTTATGGTATGTGTACTTTTATGTGCTTATACACCTACCTCATATAATTTCCACACTCATTCCTCACTAGTGAATGAGTAAGCAGTCATTTTACAACTGAGAAAGGAAGTTAGAAGATTGTCTAACTTCCCATTGAGAAGCCTAAGTTTTCTAACTAAAGCATCATTCTATATATGAGAAAAATAAGTTGGATCTATTAGTGGTCAGTCCAGCTTTTGATAGTGTCACATAATATTGTTAACTATACATGATATTGTTAATACATGAGAAAAGGATAGTTAAGTCACAAAAATACACATGCATAAACATCTCATAAATTTTAAGTAGTTTATAATTTGGAGTTGGGCCACATTCAAATTCTTCTTGTCTGCATGTGGATCTTCAGGCTGTAGACTGGATATACCCAAATGGGAATGAAACACTTTTCCAATGCCCAGTGAATATCTGAACATAGAGATATGTGAGTTCTTCTCATTTGGAGCATGATTAGGTCCCCTGAGCAATCAACACAATCATTCATCAAAAAGCTGAAGACGTATACAATGTTGTATGTAATAAGACTGATTCAGCACTGTCAGATGATTATAAACATGAATACAAGATATAATTTCTGCCTTATGAAAAATCACAGTATAAAAAAGCGATGGTGGTAAATTTTCCTATAATATTTCTTGGTATTTTATAAAAGTGTGCCCCAAAATACTATCATTACAACCACACTAGTTTTGTCATTACAAATGATATGTTTGATATCAAGTGTTCTGTTTATTCTTGATATATATTATGAATTCCATAATCATATCTGGCTAGTGTATTATGGGCAATAAGCACAGCTACTCCCAGGAAGTGACTATATACTGGTTCATGAAAAGCAACAGAAAGTGTACAGGGGAAGTCAGAGGATGAACTTCTCCTAATCCATCCTCCTGCAATTTTTCTATTAGAATACTTGATGTGTAAATGCAAGTATCTTTTTATATTTTGAACCCAAATCTAGTCATCATACTATCTGAAATTCAGTTTCCTGATGAAGAGATTCTATTCTCAAGTAGTCTGAACAAGCAGTGTATCTGTGCATGGGAATACACAAACATGACCCCATTGGTTATGGCAAAGTTGGAAGACTCTTGAGAGAACAGAGGATTATATAAATACATCTTAGCCATACCCAAGACAGACAAAGAGCATATTGATTATCATGCATTAAAAACAATACATGTACTGCTGCTTCACAATTTTCTTTCTGTCAGGCTTAAAAAAATGAATTGTTGAAAATGATTGAAGTACATCCCCTGCTTATTTTTCTGGGTTTATGGTACCTCGCTCAGGAGGATATTCTCCAAATCCATCCATTTGCCTACAAATTTTAGGATATCATTTTTTATTACTGCTGAGTAGTACTCCATTGTGTAGAAAACCACAGTTTGTTAATCCATTCTTCAGTTGAGGGGCATCTTGGTTGTTTCCAGAATCTTGCTACTGCGAATAATGCTTCTATGAACATAGTTGAGCTAATGCCCTTGTGGTGCGAATGTGCATCTTTAGAATGTACACCCAGATTGCTGGATCCTTGGGGATATTGATTCCTAGTTTTCTGAGAAACTGCCATACTGCATTCCATAGTGGCTGAACAAGCTTACAATCCCATCAACAATGGAGGAGTGTTCCTCTTGTTCCTCAACCTCTCCAGCATAGGCTTTCATCTCTTAGCCAATCTAACAGGTGTCAGGTGGTATCACAAAGTTGTTTAGATTTGCATTTCTCTGATGGCTAAAGATGATGAGCACATTTTCAAGTGCCTTTCAGCCATTTGTAATTCTGCTGAGAATTCCCTTTTCAGTTCTGAACCCCACTTTTTGGTTGAGATATTTAAGGTTTTGGGCTCTAGATTCTTGAGTTCCTTATATATCTTAGAGATCAATCCTTATTACTTTTAGAGTTGGTGAAAATCTTTTCCCATTCTGTAGGCTGTCATTTAGTCCTATTGACAGAGTCCTTGGCTTTACAGAACCTTCTCAGCTTCAGAAGATCCCACTTACTGATTGTTGATCTTAGTGTCTGTGCCAATGGTGTTTTATTTAGGAAGTGGTTGCCTGTGCCAATTTGTAGAAGTGTATTTTCCACTTTCCTTTCTATCATGTTCAGAGTGCCTGGGTTTATGTTGAGGTGTTTGATCCACTTGGATTTCAGTTTTGTGCAGGGTGACAGGCATGGATCTACTTGCATTTTTCGACACATTACCATCCAGCTATGCCAACACCATTTGCTAAATATACTATCCTTTCTCCATTGAGGATTTTGGGCCTCTTTGTCGAAGATCAGGTGTTCATGCGTTTTTGAGATAATGTCTGTATCCTCAATTCTGTTCCATTGATCCACAAGTTTCTTTCATTCCTGTACCAGGTTGTTTTTATTACTGTAGCTCTATAGTATAACTTGAAATCAGGCATGGTGATGCCTCCTGAGGTTCTCTTGTTGAGCAAAATTGTTTTGGAAAATCTGGCTTTCCTGTTATTCCAAATGAAATTGAGTATTGTTCTTTCAAGGTCCAAAAAATATTGTGTTGGGATTTTGATGGACATTGCATTGAATCTGTAGATTGCTTTTGGTAGAATTGCCATTTTTACTATGTTGATCCTACCTATCCAGGAACATGGGAGAGTTTTTCATTTTCTGATATCCTCTTCAATCTCTTTCTTCAGTGATTTAAATTTTTTGTCAAATAGATCTGTTTCTTCTTTGGTTATAGTTTCTCCAAGGTATTTAATGCTATTTGCAGCTATTACAAAGGGTGATGTTTCCATTATTTCTTTTTTTAGCCCTTTTATCTTTAGTGTATAGGAGGGCTACTGATTTCTTTGAGTTAATCTTGTATTCTGCTACATTGCTGAAGGTGTTTATCAGCTGTAGAAGTTCCTAGTTTAGATTTTCTGTAAGAATAAAAACAAGTGCTTTTAACAGGTGAACCATCTCTCTAGTACCCATTTGTTTACTTTTTATGTATATATTTATTATTTGTTGATTTTTACATCATGCACCCTATCAAACTCAGCTATCAGTCTTCTCAGATTCATACCCAGTCTTTTGATCTCCCCTTTTACAAAAAACACCCATTCATGCTGCTCATTTACTTACTGGAGCTTACTTTTTATTGATGTTCTTTAATAACCCTGAATGGAGTTAGTAGTACAGATTCAATCATGAGAAACATATGTAGATATCTGTTTCACGATGAAAACCCTTAAATAATGGCCAGAGACATGGATTAGTTAAGGTTGCTTCCTATTAAAGCTTCAAGGCCAGAGTTTAGTTCTCAAGAAGTCCATGAAAACGTATTTGGATGATCCCAAGAAATAGGGAGCTCTAATAGTTGGAAATCCTAGCTGAAGATAGAGAGAGAGTAGTACAGTAGAACCCCCTGAAGCTTCCTCCAGCTTCTTCATATTCAAAAGTGAGCACAATAACACACAGAGATATCGCAACACACACACACACACACACACACACACGCACATACAGTTCTAAATCTTTGATAATTCGATAGAAAATGCTGTAAAACCCATTTATTTAATTTGTGTACTCTTACAGTATAATTAGAATTGAACCCTTTCCTTAGTAGCTCTCAGTCCCTCTAACATCTCAATAAAGACTTGACTGGGGCATTGGCAAGTTTAAACTGAGGTGAGGTAAAGTCACAAGAGAAAACAACTCACAAGAAGACAGGTAGAAAGCTTTTGACCCTGGCAAGCTGACTCTACTTTTGTGAAATGCCCTATGCTCTTTTCTGAAGTGATTTTAAAGACCTTTGATAATTTTTTTTTCTACATAAGAAGTTGGTTAATGGAGCACCTGCTAAGAACATTCAAACCACCCAGGCATGGCTGGCAGATCTGGCAGCCACACTATATTTTTAACTAGAGGAGGAGCAGATGAAATGTCTGGAGATATGACAGTTATTAAACATATACTCAGAGAAATTGCAAAGGGATGCTAAGACTTGACAGGCTTTTATTTTTATATATTATATTCTTAGTTGTTCTTAGAATGAAACCCACTGTTGACACTTTGCTCAATAAAAATCACATGAATATCAAGTATTTGTTCATTCTGAACTAGAACATATCTCATAATTCCACTTTTTGTGTGCTTTATAACCTCTTAAGTAGTCATTAAAGTATTTGCCTCCATTATCTATTTGACTTTTGCAGTCTTGTGATGTTTTCTGCTTGTTTCTTGTGGCTATGTGCACCGATTATATGCAGACCACATCTCTCTAATAGACATATGACATTTGTTTTCCAGCACTTAAATAGTCATTATGCCACTTACTTAAGGATTATTTTCATAAAACTGAGCAGGTAGAGATTGCTTGAGAAATAGAGTATCTTATTTTCAGAACATTTCTCAACTATAGATCAGGGTTGATCATTCTCAATAACACTTTTAGCAAGGCTGCCTTATGATAGATATAACAATAACATAGATCATTATTATTACCTGTTGTAGATGTATGAAGTCATGTATGTAACACTTTTTATTATTACAGACGAGATATGCTTTGTATAAACAAGATAGTTCTGAAAGAGAAGCAGGGGATGTACTCATTCAGTAGTAGACTTAAAAAAAAAAGAGAGAAAGATGTCATTGTACCCAAGAACTCAAGGCTAAAACATAGCTAAATGACACAATGCCTCACTTCTTCATTAATGGCCTCTGGCAGGGTTGTGCATGAGGAAAGACTTGTTTTCTTTAAGGGTCTGGCCACAGGGTATTTAGTTATACTCCAGTAAGTAAATGAGCAGCATGAATGGGAAGTTTTGTAAAGAGTGAGTATGAATCTGAGAGGTCTGATAACTGAGTTTGATGTGGTAATGTAAAAACAGCAAATTATATATATACACATTACTTTATATATATATATATATATATATATATATATATGTAAAACAACCAGTAAAAATCTGAAAAAGAAACCAAGATAGTTTAATGGATGAGTCAGTGGTCCTTGAGCTTAATTTGAGCTTAATGAGTCATTGCTTGTCAGAATTATCAATGCACAGTTTTAAAAGAAATATATGGAATGCAAATGCAGAGAAAACAGTAAGTGAAGGATCAAAAAAATCACATGAACTATAGGGTTTGTCTAATTAATGTTAGTAAAATCTCAGTACTGTTTTAACCATTCCAGAGAAGCCCTCACTCATTTAGCAATGTTTGTTCTTTCATTTAAGCTGAAAGGTAGATTCTGCAATGTTAATCTAACTATTAGCAAGAGCACCAATAATAGATTTATATTTTAAGACTATGTCCCATACCTAGACTTTGTAAAAGGTGGATTGTTTACACCCAGGGTCATAGAAATTTTACCCTATTCATTCTCATTCTCAGTTACTACACACTGTGCACTGTGCCCTTATACATGGATCTTACTTCATTTTTCTTTTATCTTTCTTTTATTTTTCCTTTGGCTTATTTATTAATTTTTGAGATGGAGTTTCTGTGTGCAGCCCTGCTTGTCATGGATCTCACTCTGCAGTTCAGGGTGGCCTCTAAATAAGAAATCTTCTTGTCTCTGCCTCCTCAGTGCTGGGTTTAAAGGGATGCTCTCTCATAGGCCATGGCACCCCTCTCTCCCTCTTTTCTTCAGACTCAGATGATTATGTTTTCATGATACCTTATTCACAAGTGACTCAAATTTATTCTGCAAGGAGAGCAGATACCTGAATTTTTCCATTTGGCGGTTTGATGAACTTTATGTGCTGTGAAAAGTATTACCCTAGGTTGATTTTTCTAGGAAAAAAGACTGATGATTTTCACGGGGGTGGGGGATCATTGAGTTCTCATTTATATTGTTTTATCTATGTTACAAATACTATGTACTATAACAACTCATTCTACACTAATAAAACAACAAATTGGCAGTAAAGACCTTTATGTTTGTACACTTCTGAAAGAAATGACTTTTGTTAGCTGTGTCTGCATTTGGAATAATATGAATTGAATGATGACTATAAGGATTTTGAAAAATTTGACATTTAATATTGACAACATTATCTATTTGTGTGCTTATCAAGATTTGAAAAAAATTGCTTAACTTCATAACCTCAGAACTTTTAAATTTAAGTCACTTATTACTATAGACATTAACTTGCATGCCATTACAACTACAAAATGCCAAATATCGAATCAGCAAGGGAAGATTTTGCCTATTTTACAAAATGCTTCAAGAAATACTTAAAATAATTTGTATACTTTGAAAGAAAAGAGAGATATCATTGTATACAAGAGTACAAGGCTGGAACATAACTAATGACACAGTGCCTCACTTCTGCACTAATGGCCTCTGGCAGGGGTGTGGGTGAGGAAAGATTTGTTTTCTTTAAGGGTATGGCCACAGAGAGTTTAATTATGCTCCAGTAAGTAAATGAGCAGCATGAATGGGTGTTTTTTGAAAATGGGGAGATCATAAGAGTGAGTATGATTCTGAGAGTTCTAATAGCTGCGTTTGATGGGGTTCATGATGTAAAGTCACCAAATAAATATATAAAAATAATAATTTGTACAACATTTGAAGTAATGTTTTTCTTCGTATCTTTCTCCAGTAAATCCAATATATATTTTTATATGGTTTTAAATGTTTCAATCTACTTTAGTTCTCTGATGTAATCACAGATTTTTTTTTTACCATGTCAATAGATGGAGCTTTGTTATGCTATGGGAAAATCATAGTATATTTTGATTATTGGTTTCCATACCCATTAGATTACAGGCTTTTACTGGAGTTTTATCTCTAAATTTTAAATTCTTACTCTTTGCCAGTCCTAGGAATACGTAGTTTTATGCATATTGTTGTGTTGAATTAATTTCTATAATTTGTTTGCTACCTTGCTTCTGTAATATTAAATTATACACTCATCACCAAGATTGCAGTGATTGCTCATACAGAGGCATTATATTAGGGGCCAGAACACTTGCCTCATTTAGGGGTCACAACTACAAGCACAGAAAAGGATTCATCCAAGAAGTCTAATGAGGCTCGTGAGACAGTCCATCTCCTGAACTGATAGAGATGGACTATGGAAGTTGAGGTAGGTGTTATTGAAAATTATCAGGTATATAGACTGCTGGGCCATTTGTACTATTCCTCTCCCTGACTAAGAATTATGGAGGAGATGAAAGAAAGAATGTAAGAGTTGGAAGATTGGGCAAAGTGCTTGAAATCCTGTCTTCTAGACATAAAATGACTATTGCAGATATGGTTACCTGAACAAACACTGTAGAGATTCAAGGAAGCAAAAATTCTGACACAGATAAGATAAATTATCTCCATATCCTATCCTTTAATGAGGAAATATTTATTAACAACAATAGTGGACGGCATTAAGAGATTCACTATTATTTGAGAATGTAGGAGTCCCATGCTCCAACGGATGAAGACGCATCCTGTACATTTGAGCCACACTAACTGGACTTAGTATTTTTTTGTTTTTTATTATTATGAACAAAGTCTCATTTTTTTTTATCCATGTATCTCCTTGTTTAAATTCCCTTCCTGCCCCCTCCCAGTCACTCTCTCTTCTCCTCACTTCATTATCTCCTCCCCAGCAAGGGTAAGAGGTCCCAAGGTCCCAAGATGGCTTAGTTCAACATCTACTCCAGGCAGATCTGCTTTCTTCACACCAACATCAAGACTGTGTCAGGTGTTCCTCTGCAGGGAATGGGACACAAGGGAAGAGTCCAAGGTGTTTGAGATCCCAACCTGTTCAGTGGTTGTGGTTTGTACCTTGGAAATGCTTTGATTTTTGCTTTTCTGTTTAAAATCCACTAATGGGTGAGTACATCCCCTGCTTATCTTTCTGGGTTTGTGATACCTCGGCCAGGAGCATACTCTTCAAATCCATCTATTTGCCTGCAAATTTTAGGATATCATTCTTTCTTACTGCTGGGTATTACTCCATTGTGTAAATGTACCACAGTTTGTTAATCCATTCTTCAATTGAGGGGCATCAAGGTTGTTTCCAGGTTCTTGTTATTACAAGTAATGCTGCTATGAACATAATTGAGCTAATGACTTTGGAGTGCGAATATGCATCTTTAAGGTATATGCCCAGTAGTGGTATTGCTGGATCCTTGGGGAGATTGATTTCCAGTTTTCTGAGAAGCTGCCATACTGCATTTCAGAGTATCTGAACAAGCTTACACTCCCATAAACAATGAAGGAGTGTTCCCCTTACTCTGCAACCTCTCCAGCATAGGCTGTCATCTGTGTCTTGTATCTTAGCCAATTTAACAGGTGTAAGGTGGTATCTCAAAGTTGTTTTGATTTGCATTGTTCTGATGGCCAAAGATGTTGAGCACTTTTTCAAGTGCCTTGCATCCATTTGTAATTCTTCTGCTGAGAATTCCCTTTTTATTTCTGAATCCCATTTTTTGATTGGGTTATTCAAGGTTTTGGGTTCTAGTCTCTTGAGTACTCTATATATTTTAGAGATCAATTCTCTGTCTCTTGTAGGGTTGGTTAAAATTTTTTCCCACTCTGTAGGCTCTCATTTTGTCTTATTAACTGTGTACTTGGTTTACAGAAGCTTCTCAGTTTCAGTAGGTCCCACTTACTGACTGTTGTTCTTAATGTCTGTGCCACTGGTGTTATATTTAGGAAATGGTCACCTGTGCCAATTCATTGGAGGGTATTTCCCACTTTCTTTTCTATCAAGTTAAGTGTGGCTGGGTTTATGTTGAGGACTTTGATCCACATGGATTTGAATTTTGTGCAGAGTGATAGGCTTGGATCTATTTGCATTTTTCTCTTTTTTCTTTTCTTTTATTATTATGAACAAAGAAGTCTCACTTTCCATCCTTGTATATCTTTATTCAAGGTCCCTTCCCCCTTCCACCACATAAGATCATTTTGTCTTCTCCACAACTCCCCATCCCTGCCCTGGGCAGGCAGCAGGCAGTCCCATGGTCCCACTGTCCCAATATTTCTTAGTTCAGCCTCCACTCCTGGCAGATTCAGTTTTCTCCCCCCAACCTCATTCTCATTCTCCCCCTTCTCATTTCTGATTTTGTTGATTTGAATATACTCTCTCTCTGCTTTTTGGTTATTTTGGATAAATGTTTATCTATCTTGTTGACTTTCTCAAAGAATCAACTCTTTGATTCATTGATTCTTTGTAATTTTTTTTTGTTTCAATTGTATTGATTTCATCTCTAAGTTTGGTTATTTCCTGCCATCTACTCCTTCTAGGTGAGTTTGCTCTAATTGTTCTAAGATTTTCAGCTGTGCTGATAGTTCTCTATTGTGGGATATCTCTAGGTTTTTCATAGAGGCATATAGTTCTATTAATTTTCTTAAGACTGCTTTCATTGTGTCCCACAAGTTTTGGAATGTTGTGGATTCATTTTCATTAAATTCTAGGAAGATTTTGATTTCTTAATTTCTTCCTTGACCCAGAGATGGTTCAATTGCGTGATGTTTAGTTTACATGAGGTGGTAAGCTTTCTGTGATTCTTGATGTTGTTTAACTGTAACTTGAGACCCTGGTGGTCTGATATTATACAAGGGATTCTTTCCATTTTATTGTATCTATTGATATTTGCTTTATGACCAATTATGTGGTCAGTTTTAGAGAACGTTCCATGTGGTGCTGAGAAATATGTATAATCCTTTTAGTTTGGGTACAAGCATCTGTAAACATCTATTAAATCAATTTGCATTATAACTTCTGTTAGACTCCTTATTTCTCTGTCTCTGTCTGGTTGACCTATCCAAGGGTGAAAGTGAGGTATTGAAGACTCCCATTATGAGTGTGTGAAAATTGATGTGGAATTTGAGCTTTAGCAGTGTTTCTTTTACATAGATAGGTGCCCTTATATTTGCAGCTTAACTATTCAGGATTGAAATCTCATCTTGATCAATTTTTCCCGAGATGTACAAGTAATGTCCTTCCTGGTCTCTTTTAATTGATTTTAGTTTGAAGTCTACTTTGTTAGATATTAGGATGGAAACACCAGCTTGTTTCTTAAGGTCATTTGATTGGAAAATCTTTTCCCAATCTTTTACTCTGAGCCTGTGTCTTTAAGGCTGATGTGTGTATTTTGTATGCAGCAGGTTGACTTGTATTTTTGTATCTATTGTTTTAGTGTGTGTCTTTTTACAGGAGAACTGTGTCCATTGATATTAAAGAATATTAGTGAGCACTGATTGATATTGCCTGTTATTTTTGGTGGTAGCTTTTATGTATTTCCTTTCTTTGGGCTTTTCTTCTGAATGATTATCAATTGTTAAGAATTTCATGGATTTATCTGGGATCCTTAGGTTGGAGTTTTCACTCTAATGCTTTATGAACAGCCAGATTTGTAGACAGGTATTTTGTAAGTCTGTCTTTGTCATGAAATACGTTGTTTACTCCATCGATGGATAGTTTTGCTAGATATTAGTCTAGTTTGGCAGCAATGCTCTTTTAGTCCCTGTATAACTTCTGACAGGAACTTCTTGTTTTCATAGAATAATCAGATGTTATTCTGATGGGTCTGCCTTTATAGGTAAGTTGGCCCCTTTCTTTTTCAGCTCTTAAAACATTTTCTTTGTTCTCTATGTTTTGTGATTTGATTATTATGTGGCGAGCAGACTTCTTTGGTGGTCAAATCTATTTAGTGTTCTGTAAGCTTTTTGTACCTTTATAGACATTTCCTTCTTTATGTTGGGAAAGTTTTCTTCTATGATTTTATTGAACATATTATCTCTGCCTTTGAGCTGGTCTTCTCCTTCTCCTTCTCCTTCTCCTTCTCCTTCTCCTCCTCCTCCTCCTCCTCCTCCTCCTCCTCCTCCTCCTTCTTCTTCTATTCCTATTATTCTCAGGTTAAGTCTTTTCAAGGTGTCCTAAATTCCCTGAATATTTTGTGTTATGGCCTTTTTGGTTTTAGTGTTTTCTTTGACTGATGTATCTATTTCTGCTATTGAGTCTTCCACTTCAGAGATTCTCTCTTCTACCTTTTGGATTCTGTTGGTTAGGCTTGTGTCTGTAGTTC